>JARYGA010040151.1:0-67545 GCA_030545235.1 Helianthus tuberosus | reverse complement strand
TCAAAAACTTGCAGATGTGTTACCACGGGGCCGTACCCAGCGGGCACGGGGCGTGGCCGGAGTCTCAGTTTCATCCTTTTGAAATTTTCGTCTTGTTTCCTTAGAATGTCGAGCCAAAACATTGGAACTTATCAACCACTACAAGAAATAGTCGAAAGGGGAGAAGGCCGTCAGTGGAAGAGGTCCTCATTGACCGTATCAACTATTTGATGGTGGGGCTGGAGAATAGCTTTCAAGAAATCAACCTTTTACACCAAAGGTTGAACATTCTTGCTATGCCACCCATGGAACCAATCTTCCCACAAGAAGATTGGAACCTGGCGCAAGAAGTTGTCAACCTAACAAGATGGGATGACATTCCTCAGGAACCTCCTCTAGATGCATTACACGAGGTTCCGGAAGATGTCGCACCTCCCCCACAAGAGGTTGTTGACAATGAGCCCGTCTTCCTTCTCCATTGGGAGACTGAGGAGTGGCTCAACGACATTTGAGGAGCACCCTCCGGGTTGAAGTTCTAAGAGCCCTTATTCACCGGAAAATCATTTTCGGGTTTTTGTTGTTCTTGTAATGAAAACATCTAGGGTAGAACTTCTTCAAGGTTTCAATTTCTTGCATTCTAGGACCTACCTATCTATATTAATTTTTAGTTTGTAATTTTATTTTTTAGGAACTATGTATCTTGCGCTCTTAATGAACGACGGTTTAAGTTATTATGTGGTGTTTGGATGTTATATAATGGTTTAACAAACGAGGAAATATGGAATTTGCCAAAGGGACGTTAAAACCACACCCCATTGTTGGTGCATATTTGTGACAACAGCTTAGATTTGGTCTTTTGATATCTTGTAATTAGTTAAACAATAAACGGTTAGCGGGTTTAGCTTTGTATTAGTGGAATAATAGAGTTTGGGCTAAACAAAACCCATATTGGGTCCAGGGGGACGAATTGGGCTTGCCCATGTAGGAATCCTTAGCCCAAGTTGCAAACCTTGTGTTATATAAACAAGGTTATGCTTTAGGGTTTAGGTTAATCAGCCAAAACAGTTTTTAGAGAGATTTCGTGAGAGCATCTAGAGCTTGGACGAAATTGTGTGTGTTAGGGTTTTGATTGATTGTAATTCGTGAGATTGATAATCAATAGAAACCCGGTTGATTGTGAATTTCTATTTCTACTCAATTCTGCAATATTCTGATCAAGAGGATTCAGCTCGGTTCATAATTGTGTCTGCAGATTTGGGTGGAAAATTTCGAAATTTTGAAACCTGAAAATTAGGGTTTTGAAATTTCTTGAGTTCTTATAATTTTCTGCGATTTTGTTGGTGTTTGATCAGTTTGTTTGTTTGATTTTGCTGTTTTGCAGATTTCAAGGACAGTTTTTGGTTGATTGTTTGAAGAATTTTGGCTGAAAGACTTGGAGATTCGAAGATTGTTCTTCGTGGTTTTCGATCAGTTCTTCATATTTTTCGAAAATATTGTGCTGATTAGGTTGTCTGATTTTGCAGGTTTGTGTTGGAGAGGAGATAAAATATTCAGAATTTCAAAAAGATTGAATTTCCGTATTTACTGGCTGGCGAATTTAACAAATTCGCAGACTGGACTAGCATAATTAACTGACCATCGAATTTGGGACTTAATATCTCGGTGACCGGCGAAATTAAATCTAAAGGCGACTTTGGTAACCGTGTAATTGTCCACATCGAAATTATCACGGTGATCGGCGACTTTACCAGTCGTCATAATAGCGAAATTAACCAGCGAAATTGGCAGCGAACTTGACATTTCAGCGAATTTAAGTTAACCAGCTAATTAACCAGTGAAATTAAGTGATCAGTGAAGTTGTGCAGCAAATTTGAAGTAGCGAAATTAACCTGGTTTTCCAGCAAAATTAGCTAGAGGAATTAAAATCTAGCATAATTAAAAGGTGGTGTATTTATTTTCGTAGAGGAATTAGATACGTATAGAGAATTTAACATTTTCGTGAATAGAATTTGATCCGTAGCCCATCTGACTAAACCGCTTACATCGTTGAATTCGTTGGAGTTTTATGAAAATAAAAACTCTGGAAAATCCCGAATTCGGTTTTTGACATTATATATCATTGGATTCGTCTTTTCGAGACGATTCTAACGGTGTAATTTGGTAACCACTGTTTTCAAAGATATTTTGTACGGTTTTACCAGTCTGTTACATTAAAATGTCGAACATGACGAATTTGAATGCACCTAAGATGATGAAGGTGGAGAATTATCTTACATGAAAAAACAAGTTCAAATCCTTCATTGAATATCAGGATGCACGCATGTGGATCTGTATTGTAGACGGGTACACAAACCCAACACACGATTTTGAGGGCAGACCACGTAGAACAGACTATGTGAACATGCAAGAGGAAGATAAAAAGATGTATGAGGCTGAAAAGAGAGCCTTAGCTGCAATAAAAATGTCCTTACCTGATAGCATCAAACATACCTTTAAGAAGTACACTAATTCAAAGGATATGTGGGATGCATTAGAAAAGCGATATCAGGGAAATGCAGATGTAAAAAAGAATAAAGCTTTGAGCTCTACAGCACGAGAAGGTTCATATGATTAGAGTGTTCATCTGGAAGATAATGAGAATGCCACTCAGGCATTCATGGCAGAGATAGTGCCAGTTGATGAGGCTGAAACTATTGTGAATGATGCTGAAACAAAAGTGGATGCTGAAGTAGAGAAAGAAAGTGAAGCTGAACAGGTCGTTGCTGATCAAACTACAGAAGTTCATGAGGAAGAGGTACAATCTAATTCTGTGTGTTTAAGATGTCGTGAATTACAAGGTAAGGTTGCCAGGTTGTTAACACAAAACCAAAGTCTGGTAAGCGAGATGTCTAACATAAAGGAATCAAACTTTTTTGCTAAAAGAAATGAATCTTTATACTTGAAGAAGATAAGAGGTTATGAAAGTGAAATTGAAGCTTTAACCTGCAAACTAAATGAAAAACTTCAAGTAATAGACTTAGCTTATGACATGATGGCTGAGAAAACAAAAGAGATTTCTGAAAAATGCAAAGAGTTGTCAGATGCACAACTCAAAATTGTTGAACTTGAAAAGAAATTAAGTCAATTCAGAGGTTCATCTTTTGTAATGAAACACATGATGGGTGGGTTAAAGAAGAGTAATGACAAGACCAGTGTGGGCTTCCAGGGATTTAATGAAGTCCCACCTCCTCTTAGTCATGATTATTCATTCCTACCTGATGAAGATGAGCTAACAGACTTTATGTCAACTGCACCAAGTAGTTTCGCATCAAGTCAAAGTGAGGAGTCTGAGAGTGATGATGCTAAGAAGAACAATAACAGGGAACCTTTGAAAAGGAAAAATTCACCTCCTAAGAGTAAAAATCAAACTTTTGTTAAAAAGATTAATTTTGTTCAAGGTAGTGATATGAAAAACGAAACCACTGTTATTGAAAACGAATCGAATGTAGAGTTTGCAAAAAATAAGAACATAGAAAAATCTGAAATTAGGCAAACTGAACAAGATTCATCCAAGGCATCATCACCATCTGATGAGGGATCTACCTCAAAGACTCCAGCTAAGAAGTCTTTGAAAAGGAGATCGTGCTTCAAGTGTCACACAAAGGGACATGTAGCTAGTTGTTGTCCTAACAAAAAGACTGAAGCACAAGTGAGTGAGAAACAGAGAGGGAAATCACCTGAGAAGAAAGGTGATAATGAGGAGAAAGTTGCAAATTCTCCAAAGAAATCTGCTCCTAAGCAACCAGAGAATGTAACTATTAGTGTAGATAAGGCTGGATAAGGAACTCCACAAGTTCCTCGTTTTCAAAGAAATCAACCAAGATTTCAGCCTGAATCTACATCAGGCAGATATGAGAGACCTAGAAGCAGTTCACCTAGAATGAACAATTTTAATGGAAATTCAAATAATTTCAGAAGTAAAAGTCAATATCAAAATCGATACCAGAATAATGGTGGTCGAACTTTTTATAACAATGGCTTTAGAAATTATAACAATCAAGCTTCTTGGAATCAAAATTCAAGATATCAAAATCAAAATTTTCAAAGGTCAAACAGTCCAAACACATATAGGAACCCTCAGGACCAGAGACCTTATGGAAATTAAAACCCATTTCCATCAACAGGTCTGAGATCCAAGACTCCTGTTAGGAGTAATGGATATTGGATGGATGTTCTAGTAGTTGGTGAATTTGGACGACCCAAGACCATTAAGGCTTGGGTCCCCCAATCTAACTAATTTCTTAGTTGGTGTGTGCAGGAGCTGCTAAGGAGGATTATCAACTTATGTTGATAGTAACTGCTTCAGGCACATGACGGGGGATGTGAGATTGTTGACAGAGTTTGAAAATTATGATAATGGACATGTGAATATTAAATGATTTAAAATGAAGTTCAAAGTGCTGAAAAGAAACTAATTGAACTTCATAGAGTCGACACACTAGATAACCTGGCAGATCTTTTTACTAAAGCTTTTGACAGGGCTCACTTTGAACATTTAGTCGAACTCAACGGGATGAGGAATCCTGAATAACTGTTTTTTCATAAGAATTTTTGTAAATAGTTTACTGCTTTCTTAAAAATCAAAAATAAAAAACATAAAAAAATAGAAAATAAAAAATGAGTTATCACTGTGTGAAAAGGAAGAAATGATAGTACATCAGCAAGTTAGACTGTCACACTCAAACTAAATTAAATTGCTTAAGTGTGATAGCAGCTTCATCATATGATGTACCAGTAGGCAAAAAGCATGAAATAATCAACTTACCAATGTGATATAAACCTAAACGAACTGAATATGAGTGGGGAACACATCAGTGGTGTATGGTTTAATGACCTTAAATCTTGCGTTGATAGATTGCCAAAATCTGAAGTTTTGGGTCTTTATACTGTTATTTCATCTGGGGATATCAGGGTTGTCCTTCTGCTGTATCCAGATACATGCTGACCTAGGCACAACCAGGATATCCTATAAGAGCTAAAAATGCCAAAATCCTGAAAATGAAGAAGCTCTCATAGAGAGTCATTCAAATGTGCAAAATGCATAAATCGTACCAAAAATGGTATTTGTCTTAGCCCTCGTTAGATATTTTGGTCTCTTTGTTGTACGGAAGTACTGACCTGATCACCAATTATCTATACGTTGAAAAATAAAACGGATGAATTCAGTATACTCACCTACTACAATGAATCTTTGTGCATACCTTGATCGTGGGGGTATATCCTGAAGTGGGACACACTAGTATATCATAATAATATTACCTTAACGTATCATACTGTAATGGTACTTGAAATGTTCATGCATTTTGTTTAAGTGGACAAACATACTGGTAATCGTCTAGGACTGCTTTTCATGAAAAATTAAATAAAGAATTATCTAATAGTGTGAAACAGTTTGATTTTTTGCTGATATGATCTTCTTACTGGTGTTTCTCACAAAAATAGAGTATTTATTGCTTTTTGTTATTTACTTGCTTTCAGAAAATATAAAAATCCAAAAATAGTGTCATTTTATGTTTAAAATTCTTAACGTACGGAAAACTGTTATTCTTGGAGGAATTGTTACTGATAGGGGGAGACGGTGTTGGAAAGTGAGTTCAAAATTTTAAAATTATGAGGTTCTTGTGTGTTGAACAAAAAGTTTTGCGGGTTGGTGATAAGTTGAAAATGCTTAATCTATAATACAGTTTAAATATCTCTTGAATAATAATAATTTATTTAACTTTGTTGAAAAATTCTTATGGTTTCTCGAGATGTTTGTTTTATAGTATACAGGTTGAAGCAGTGTGTTGCTGAGAAGTTAAAGTGATGAGTTACTGTGAAGAGATGAGAGTTTGATTGGATGCATGGTAGAACTTCCTTTCTACATTGCAAACGAAGTTGAAGAGTTTGGAGATTGCTATACATATGCTGAACTGGAGTTTACTCAAGTGCTAACGTTTTGAAGATTTGGTGATTGGATGCATCAGCTTAGGGGGAGTCTGTTGCTGACAGAAGCTATTGAAGCTAAAGCTATCTAAAGACCAAAGACAATGCAAGACTACATGAAGATTGCAAGAAGACTAAAGACAAAGTTATTTTATGAAGCTATTGTCAAGGGGGAGTTTGTTGGTGCATATTTGTGACAACAGCTTAGATTTGGTCTTTGGATATCTTGTAATTAGTTAAACGATAAACAGTTAGCGGGTTTAGCTTTGTATTAGTGGAATAATAGAGTTTGGGCTAAACAAAACCCATATTGTGTCTAGGGGGACGAATTGGGCTTGCCCATGTAGGAATCCTTAGCCCAAGTTGCAAACCTTGTGTTATATAAACAAGGTTATGCTTTAGGGTTTAGGTTAATTAGCCAAAACAGTTTTTAGAGAGATTTTATGAGAGCATCTAGAGCTTGGATGAAATTATGTGTGTTAGGGTTTTAATTGATTGTAATTCGTGAGATTGATAATCAATAGAAACCCAGTTTGATTGTGAATTGCTGATTACTACTCATTTCTGTGATATTCTGATCAAGAGGATTATGCACTCTTGATTGGATTGACAATTCTGTGAAGATCCATACGACAAGGGGACCTACACCCATGCACGAAAATAGAGCCTTCCGTCAACTTTTCCAACATTACAGCTCATGCAGCACGGGGCCGTGCTCAGCCGAACACGCCCCGTGCCCAAGCTCTGCAGAAAAATTCCCAGTTCAGGTAACTGACCACGGGCCGTGCTCACTAAACACGCCCCGTGGCCAGCCTTCTGTTAAACTTTGATACTGGAAATCTGACCACGGGGCCGTGGCCAGACGCCCAGTAACAAAAAACCTTGTTTTTAAACACCTTTTATACATTTGAATCACCCTAAAAACTTATTTTTGGGACACATTGAGGACATGTGTAATTTAAGTGTGTGAGGGGGGGGGGGGGGGTGCTAAAACCTTAAATCTTGCAAGGCCTAATAACAAGCCTTACACAAAACTCTATTGGAACCGCTAATCACCCCAAATGTTTAAAAAAAAAATCATTTTTTTACTTATCTTGGTTTAATTCGGGAATAACAAGTTCTAAAAATGTTATATTTTTTTTACAAGTTTACAACTGATTGCGTCGTGTTAAAAAGAACCAAATAAGAAAATTATGAAAAGGCATGACAAAACTATTTGATATTTGATTATATATACTTGATCACATTATAAACCCATTCCCACAACAAGTGAGTTTTGAGCCTTTATTAAGCATACACACATATATCTTTAAACTAAATGCTCATTTTTCGTTTCTTGTGTGAGTAGCCGCTTGGTTCTTACGACTCTAGAACTTGCCAAGACGATACATTCACGGTCCTTACCAACTTGAACCCAAGTAAGTAAATGATAGAGGCATTAGGACTAACCCATTTTCCTTTCAAAACCATTATTTTTTAATTTTTTTATCACCTACCCAAAATCCCCCTAGTTAACCCCTTTGAGCCTAAACCTTTTTCGTTTCAAAACCCACAAAACAAATACCCATTACCCACCAAAACCTTTTTCTTTTCAAACCCTTTTGTTTTAGTAAAAAGCTCGATTATCTTGTGACATGAAAAAAAATGAAAGTCTTGCAATAAACAAACAAGTTCCTCAAAGAAATCTTGTTTGGATATGCTTAGCTAGAATAAATGTCACAAAAATAAAAAGTTTTACGACAACCGACGTTTTTTACGCTTTTCTCCATTTTTACTAACCACTAACCAAAAACCAACTACCCTTAGCCCAAGCCTAACCCTTCCCCAAGTCCTCTTGATATTTACGAAGGTTTATAGTTAAAAAGGAGGAGGTTTGATCGCTTGGGAAGCATATGGTAGATGTCACACCCCAACCGATGGCGGAAACATCGGGGCGCGGCACTGAGCGAAACAGATTGTCCAAGAGATTCCATAACAACTATAATTACCAATTATTTAAGCATCACGTCCCATACCATGACATAACAAGTAATACAGTTATTACAGATAAGTAGTTCTCAAAGACAAATAAAAGTTGTTCCGACAACTCCGATTTAATTTGTTTGTTTCTAGACTCATCCTACTTGAATTCCACATAGCAAGCATACTAGCATCTCAAACACCTGTCACATACGTTAAAATAGAGGTCAATACACATAGTGTAAAGGTGAGCATACAAGTTTAATAGTATAATAGTAGCGAAAGCGAGTTTACGCATAACCAGCATGTAACATGTATAATGTGAAGCAAGTAGGTTATCGACAATGAAATATGCACAAACGTGACTGCGAGTTGTAGAATGCGCAACACATATCACCACTACGACATGTGAGAAAAGCCCTTAACAACCCCTGTCCACGACAGGTGCTGAGTCCAAACTATAGTACTATCGTTCCTAAGGTGTCAGGAAACAATCACTGTGTAAACATAACATACAAGAATTCATCGAGTAACACGTATAACATGCAGTAACGGTTAGCATATAAAAGTGTTTGCGTTGTGTGATCGATGTGATTTAGTATAAGTAACGTATGTAACACCCAAAAGTGCTTAAAGCAAAAAGGGATCGAGTATACTCACAGATTGTGTTTAGTAACTAAACACTCTCTTGGATTGAAGGGAGCGCTGAGAGATTAGCCTGAACAGAACGACAGCGTAAGCGATAAACAGTACGTAAAACGATGCAAAGTGACTGAGTGACGAAGGGACATCCGAACGGATGGCAATTCGGACGGATGGTCATCCGGTCGGATGGCCATTCGGTCGGTTTGCATTCGCTTGGGATGGATGTGTTTGTGTATGATGGCTTTGAAGTTTTCATTGTAGCATTTTGAAAACATAGAAGTATCTCTACCCTTCAGGTCGTTCGGTCGAACAGTCGTCCGGTCGGATGGCCGTTCGGTCGAATGGCGACCCGTCCAAGTGAGACATTTCATGAAGAACAAGTTCACAGCAGAATGGTCATTCGACCGGATGGTTATCCGATCGGATGGCCATCACTGGTTTTGGTGAGGTTTTGAAAATGTTGTAAAAAGTTCAAGTGTTTGGGATCATTTTGAAATTTGTTAAGTTTGAAAGTTTGCGGTTTGATCAAGACGGTATGACAACGTGTTAAACAACGAAAATTCCCTCAAGTCCAAGTTATCCGATCGGACGGGAATCACCCCATTCTGACCAGTTAACTGTTCTTGACGGTTGTTCATGTTCAACCCACTAAGTCGGTTATCTCGTTGATAGGAATTAGATCTCAGACCGACACCTCACTAGGGAATAAGTGGAAGGCCTGAATGAGCTCCGATTCTATCAGTTTTGAGTGCATGAGTGTAAAAGTACGTGAAGAAAAATTAAGTAGGCATCTTTCAACTCTTTTACATTTGAAATTGTTTAGATTTATCCGAGATTAGTGTTTAAACATGTTGAAATCTCTTAGATCTGAGTTGTTCTTGGTGGAATGAGGTTAAATCTTGAAGTTCATGAGAATCCCGTGATGACATCATCCTAGAACACCTCAAATCAGCCGATTTCATGGTTTAAAGTGAAGATTGAAAGGTGAAAAAGATGAAGAAGTGTGGGTAGATCAAGATGTACAAGATTTGGGTTGAAAACTTACAAGAATCGCGAGGAATCGAGAGAAACGAGGGCTGGAACGCGTTGGTCGGATGAGAGAGCTGTCACATCATGAACAGTGATGTGACAGGGCTATTTATAGATTGCCAAAATAGGAAAGTTGGTGCAAAGAGGTGGGACGAAAGGCGGTTCGATCGGATGGCCATCCGATCGGATGGTCATCCGGACGGATGACCATTCGATTGGATGGCGGGTGCGAGTTGGTTTTTGACTTTTTCGTTTCGTGCGTTAAGCGTTGCGAGTAAGCGATGCGATAGTATACCCATTAGTTACACAAATAACCTAACTACTAAATACCATAAATAAAATCCTTGAATCTCGAGTTTGCGTTGTGATAGAGTTGTGATTGCGTTTGCGATTAATCACCTCAACATAAACATAACATGCACAAGTAACACATAATAGCACACACATGTAAAACAATAACAATAAGCTATAATTCGAGTTGCGATGCGATAGGGATGCGATTAGCGATAAGTCAATTAGTGACTAAACTGCGATTAAATAGTGATTTATTAACAAGTACTCAACATAATACAACTAAAGCAATTTAAATTAGAGTATCAATTACAAGTCGAGAAGTACAATCAATAATCAAGCAAGGAGTGACAGATCACAATTAGCAATCTTTCCTTCCTTTGACTTTGACTTTTACTTTCCAAAAGTCGGGTTGTTACAGCCTCCCCTACTTTAGGAAATTTCGTCCCGAAATTTAAGAAGCAGGCGTAACAAACAGTTGCGGATACTTAGCCTTCATGTCACTTTCGAGTTCCCAGGGGAACTCGGCACCGCGTTTGCCTTCCCAGCGAACCTTCACAATGGGAATGCGTGAGCGTCGGAGTACCTTGATTTCTCAGCCCATGATCTCGACAGGATTTTCCACAAAGTGTAATGTTTCGTCCACTTGTAGATCCTCAAGAGGGACATGTAATTCCTAGTCGGCTAGACACTTTTTGAGGTTCGAAACGTGGAAAGTCGGGTAGACATTACTAAGTTCCTCCGGTAGTTCGAGTCTGTAGGCCACTTTGCCAATCCTTTCCAGAATTTTAAAGGGTCCAACATATCGAGGCGCGAGCTTTCCTTTCTTGCCGAAACTGATCACCCCCTTCCAAGGTGCAACCTTTAGGAGTACGTGATCGCCAACGTCAAATTCAAGGGGCTTGCGACGTCTATCAGCGTAACTTTTCTGATGACTCCGAGCTTTCAGCAGATTGTCTCAAATTTGGAGGATTTTGTCAGTCGTTTCTTGCAGTAACTCAGGACCGGTAACTTGCGCATCCCCGATCTCGTGCCACACATTAGGCGGTCGACATTTTCTTTCGTATAATGCCTCAAATGGTGCCATTTGGATGCTAGAGTGATAACTGATATTGTACGAGAATTCGACTAAAGGTAAATGCGAATCCCAATTACCACCGAAATCTATAACACACGAGCGAAGCATGTCTTCGAGGGTACGAATCGTGCGTTCAGTCTGACCGTCGGTTTGGGGATGGAAAGCAGTACTAAGATTGAGAGTAGTACCGAGAGCAGATTGAAATGTTTCCCAAAGACGCGAGGTGAATTGACCATCACAGTCAGAGATGATATCACGAGGTGTCCTGTGTCGGCAAATAATTTCGTCGGTAGAGATTCGAGCTAATCGTTCTAGCTTGTAGTCTTTTCGTATCGGTAGAAAGTGAGCGGATTTGGTAAGACGGTCAACGATAACCCAGATACTGTCGTGACCTGATGGCGTGCGCGAGAGTTTCGTTATAAAATCCATAGCTATACTCTCCCATTTCCACATCGGGATCTCGGGTTGTACGAGTAAGCCAGAGGGGCGTTGATGCTCAGCCTTGACCTTTAAACAAGTCAGGCATTTCGAAACATAGATAGCGATATCCTTTTCATGCCCGGCGTGTATTTGTAGCGCATGTCCTGGTACATCTTATCGGCACCGGGATGAATGGAATACCGCGATTTGTGGGCTTCGTCTAGCAGAATCTGTCATAAGTTGGTACGCTTGGGAATCCAAATTCGGTCTTGATAATGGAATATACCATTCGATTTATTCACCAGCTGTTCGCCGTTATTGATGATCCTTTCTTTCTTCAGGGTGCGTTCGGTAAAACAAGCATGTTGGGCATCACGGATAAGAGCTTCGAGATTGTGTTGGGCTTGAGTATTACGAACGCTATGCAAATAGCTTCGTCGGCTGAGAGCGTCGGCGACGACGTTTGCTTTGCCTGGATGGTAACGAATCTCACAGTCATAATCGTTGAGGAGTTCAACCCATCGGCATTGGCGCATATTCAGCGTTTTCTGGTTAAAGATGTGTTGTAGGCTCTTGTGGTCGGTGAAGACCGTACACTTGGTACCGTAAAGGTAGTGTCGCCAAATCTTTAACGCAAAAACAACTGCACCAAGCTCGAGATCGTGGGTTGTATAGTTCTTCTCGTGGATCTTGAGCTGTCGAGAGGCGTACGCGATAACCTTGTCCCGTTGCATGAGAACACAACCGAGACCGAGGTTAGAGGCATCGCAGTAGACTACGGAGTCGTCGTTTCCGTCGGGTAGCGAGAGCACAGGAGCGTTACAAAGCATAGCATTGAGAGTTTGAAAGGCCTCCTCTTGTTCAGTTCCCCAAACAAAAGGTTTGTCTTTGTGCGTAAGCGAGGTAAGCGGAACAACGATCTTCGAGAAATCAGCGATGAATCAGCGAGAGTAACCCGCCAATCTGAGAAAAGAACGAACTTCAGACGGGTTCTTTGGTGTAACCCAACTCTTAACAACTTCGATCTTCGCAGGGTCGACATAAATTCCTTGACTATTGACAATGTGACCGAGGAATTGAACCTCCTCAAGCCCGAATTCACACTTGGAGAACTTGGCATAGAGACGGTTTCCCTGGAGTAACTCAAGAACCAAACGGAGATGTTGCACGTGTTCGGTTTTTGACTTGGAATAGATCAGGATACTATCGATAAACTCGATGATGAAGCGGTCATGAAAGGGTATACACACGCGATTCATTTGATCCATGAAAATTGTGGGAGCGTTAGTTAAACCAAAAGGCATAACAACAAATTCGTAATGACCGTATCGGGTTCAAAAAGTGGTTTTGGGTATATCTTCCTCTTGAATTCGTAGCTGGTGGTAGCCTGAGCGTAGATTAATCTTTGAAAACCACGTAGCACCTTGTAGTTGATCAACAAATCATCGATTTGAGGCAAGGGACAACGATTCTTGATAGTAAGCTTACTCAATTCCCTGTAGTCGATGCACATCCGGAACGATCCGTCCTTCTTGACGAAAAGGACAGGAGCCCCCCAAGGAGAGGTGCAAGGGCTAATGAAGCCTTTATTAAGCAGTTCCTGGAGCTGACTCGAGAGTTCGCACATTTCAGAGGGAGCGAGACGATAAGGCACTCTAGTAACATGATTTGCTCCAGGAATGAGGTCGACTCGGAAATCGATATCACGAGTGGGCGGTGAACCAGGTAAGTCGTCGGGAAAAACGTTGGGGAATTCACAAACAATGGGAACATCTTTCACTCGTGTCTTCCCTTTTTTTTCCTCCGCTACTACGATGTGCGCCAAGAAAGCTTGGTATTCCTTGCGGAGATACTTGCTAGGTTGGATACACGACATGAGTTGTAACTTCTTCGAAGCGACTTCGCCATAAACACACAATTGATCACCGTTCGCGAGGGAGAAACGAATCATTTTATCGAAGCAAACAATTTCAGCATGATTCTCCTGAAGGAAATCCATACCTACTATGACATCAAAGCTACCAAGTTGCATCGGAATAAGATTGATCGGGAAAACGTGACCGTTGAGATCAAGAGTACAGTCACACAGAACGGAACTAACAGTGACGGTTCTTCCAGTGGCAACTTCTACATCGAACGTTGATGGGAAATTAACGCGTTTACGGTTTAGGAGCCTTTCGAATTCGAACGATACAAAACAGTTATCGGCTCCAGTATCGAATAAACACGAAGCATATATACCGTTTACGAGAAACATACCATTAACCACATTGTTTTCTGCTTGAACCTGACGGGCGTTGATGTTGAAGACTCTCCCGCGGGCTACTTGTTGTGCTGGCTACAGCTGCTGCTGCTGTTGCTGTTGCGGTGCTGGCTGCTGCTGCTGCTGCTGTGGCTCTTGCTTCACCACTCTGTTTGGGCAGACGTTTGCGAATTGGTTGGGATCACCACACGCAAAGCAGGCTCTTGCGTGAGCAGGAGCTGCTTGCTGGCCTTACGGAGCTGGTAGAGCAGGAGCTTGAGCTGGGGCTTGGCGAAGACCAGTATGGCAGTTAGCGTTAAAGTGGTCGTATAGGTTGCAATGAACACAAAACCGACATGCGATTCCTACCGGGTGATGATAAGTACAAGTAGGGCAGAGCGGGTGTGGGCCAGTATATGCACACTTGGCTGGCGGTGCATTGGCCACAGGCGCCGCTACTTGGCGGTTCTGAGGCTGCGGTTGGGCAGGCACGGATTGGAGTGGAGCGGCAGTAACTGCACAGTTCTTGTTGCGGGAGTTGGTGTTCTTTCTCTTGCAGCGTGAGAACCTTGAAGATTGCGATGTGGAGGTTTCAGCGATGGGAGCAGAGGTAACTTGGTGCAGTTTCTTGGAGGCTTTATCGAAGTAACCAACCCTGACTCGCTTGTCGTTGATCTCAGCAGCGAGCATGTAGGTTTCCTCGATAGTTGTCGTCTTCGCAGCTTGAACGAAGTCAGTAACACAATCCGGCAACGCACAGATGTATTTCTTGATGGTTATCTCGGGGGTAGTAACTTGACCCGGACATATGATACTCAGCTGCTTAAAGCGAGCAGTTAAACCAACGTTTTCGCCACCATACTGTGTGATATGCCAGAACTCGTCCTCCAGCTTCTGGAGCTCGTGGGGAGGGCATAACTCTTTCATCATGATGTCCTTCAACTCATCCCACGTTAGCCCATAGGCTGCATCATTTCCCCGCTTGTTTCTCTTGGTAGTCCACCAATCCAGAGCCCTGGATTGGAAGACGCCGGTGGCGTTAACAGTGCGAAGGTTTTCCAGACAGTCGGTTTGGTGCAGGGTGACTTCGAATCGAATCAAACCATTGAAACATGGTTGTAGGCCCGTCTTCTCCGGTAAATTATTTGAGACCGCAGGCTTTGCACTGCTTGAAGCTAAAAGTGGCTTTAGGTGAGTCTGTCCTGGATTCTTCAGAGGACTTGATAGCGTTTTCGTTCAGCTCGCTGACAATTTGCGGAATGACTTTCGCCATCTGGTTTGCGACTAGTGCAGCGATGCGTTTATCCTCATGGTTTCGTCGAGCGGAGCAAGCAGTGTGTGATCCAAATGATGACATTGTCTGCAAACAGACATCGTCACAGGACTCAAATACAATTTCGATTAGTCCTAGTATAGTCTAGCGATTCACCCAAAACTACTTTATATAAAGCACAGGAACACGTCTAATCACATAGTCACGTAGGCACATAATCCACAAAAGTATGTAAGCACAGAAGCACATAGTCCACGTAAGCACATCTTCAACTATATTTTGCACGTATTCACCTACATATATTGCACGTATTCACCTATCTTTCACAGCTGCATAACGCGATCGAGGGTTGCGAGTAGCGAGTACACATAGTGTAGCATAGCGAGTAGTATAGTGTGTGATTTGTTGGCGTTTTGAGGTCAATGTGTGGTGCGAGTTGTGTGTGTTGATCAAGGCAAATAGAGAAACGCGAGTAAATCTCCAAAAATCGAAACACATAAACATATGAAATCACACAAAAATACATAAAAATTCACATAAAATCGATAAATCTCAGAGTCGGCGGTGGTGAATTTCCAGAATTGAAACACATAAAATCGAAGAGAGATTGTCTTGGCTTGATAGACATTGACTACCCAAAGTGGTTCGACTATCCTCAAGGACGTCAAGTACGCGCTTTGGCCTAATAGACTGTGCTCTATCACCGGCATGCGGTGAATGACACGCATCTTTTCGGTTATTCACGCAACTCGAGTCATTGGAATCCATCTAGACTTTGGTGAGAGTTTTGTAAAAACATAATGTAGAGGGAGCAAGTAATCAAGATTCGGGTTTCACCCCTAACTTAGCGACTGCATTCCCGTTCGTATGATAGAATCACGGGATAGATAAGGAATCAGCGTTGAAGTATGGATTTCACTCCTGATTCAACGCAAATTCTCGTTTTGATAGTAAAAATAAGATGTCAAACGGGTGATTTGGTCGGGAGTTTACGGTTTTCACACCTAATCTCAACCAGATCATCCGTTTTATGCGTGTAGCCAGCCTTAGGAAAGGCTGACCTTGCTCGGAACTGTAGTATGCGATGTCCGCACAAGAGTGTTGTGCACAGCAAATTCGAGCGACAATACCAAGTAAGCTCGTACATAACCCCTACCGGGTCTGCACAAGTCGGTCTGTTGGTACTTAGACTATAGACTAGGTCGTTTCTAAGACATCGACCCAGACTAG
Organism: Helianthus tuberosus; assembly: GCA_030545235.1. Taxonomy (NCBI): domain Eukaryota; kingdom Viridiplantae; phylum Streptophyta; class Magnoliopsida; order Asterales; family Asteraceae; genus Helianthus; species Helianthus tuberosus. Next base: position 51,435 of record JARYGA010040151.1, on the reverse strand, counting down.
GTCGAGTCTTGCCTAATTCTTTATAGTTATGGCTCTGATACCAATCTGTTACACCCCAACCGATGGCGGAAACATCGGGGCGCGACACTGAGCGAAATAGATTGTCCAAGAGATTCTATAACAACTATAATTACCAATTATTTAAGCATCACGTCCCATACCATGACATAACAAGTAATACGGTTATTACAGATAAGTAGTTCTCAAAGACAAATAAAAGCTGTTCCGACAAATCAGATTTAATTTGTTTGTTTCTGGATTCATCCTACTTGAATTCCACATAGCAAGCATCCTAGCATCTCAAACACCTGTCACATACGTTAAAATAGAGGTCAACACACATAGTGTAAAGGTGAGCATACAAGTTTAATAGTATAATAGTAGCGAAAGCGAGTTTACGCATAACCAACATGTAACATGTATAATGTGAAACAAGTAGGTTATCGACAATGAAATATGCATAGATGTGACTGCGAGTTGTAGAATGCGAAACACATATCACCACTGCGACATGTGAGAAAAGCCCTTAACAACCCCAGTCCACGACAGGTGCTGAGTCCAAACTATAGTACTATCATTGCTAAGGTGTCAGGCAACAATCACTGTGTAAACATAACATACAAGCATTCATTGAGTAACACGTATAACATGCAGTAATGGTTAGCGTATAAAAGTGTTTGCGTTGTGTGATCGATGTGATTTAGTATAAGTAACGTATGTAACACCCAAAAGTGCTTAAAGCAAAAAGGGATCGAGTATACTCACAGATTGTGTTTAGTAACTAAACATTCTCTTAGATTGAAGGGAACGTTGAGAGATTAGCCTGAACAGAACGATAGCGTAAGCGATAAACAGTGCGTAAAATGATGCGAAGTGACTGAGTGATGAAGGGACATCCAAACGGATGGCAATTCGGACAGATGGTCATCCGGTCGGATGGCCATTCAGCCGGTTTTCCATTCTCTTGGGATGGATGTGTTTGTGTATGATGGCTTTAAAGTTTTCGTTGTAGCATTTTGAAAACAGAGAAGTATCTCTACCCTTCAGGTCGTTCGATCGAACGGTCGTCCGGTCAGATCGCCGTTCGGTCGGATGGCGACCCGTCCAAGTGAGACATTTCATGAAGAACAAGTTCACAGCAGAATGGTCATTCGACCGGATGGTCATCCGATCGGATGGCCATTCATTGGTTTTGGTGAGGTTTTGAAAATGTTGTAAAAAGTTCAAGTCTTTGGGACTAGGAGTCATCCGATCGGATTGTCATTCGATCGGATGGCTATCCGATCAGACGGCAGTCCGTTTGGTGACTTGTTCATTTTGAAATTTGTTAAGTTTGAAAGTTTACGGTTTGATAGAGACGGAATGACAACGTGTTAAACAACGTAAATTCCCTCAAGTCCAAGTTGTCCTATCGGACGGGAATCACCCCATTCTTACCAGTTAACTATTCTTGATGGTTGTTCATGTTCAACCCGCTAAGTCGGTTATCTCATTGATAGGAATTTGATCTCAGACCGACACCTCACTAGGGAATAAGTGGAAGGCCTGAATGTGCTCTGATTCTATCGGTTTTGAGTGCATGAGTGTAAAAGTACGTGAAGAAAAATTAAGTAGGCATCTTTCAACCCTTTTACATTTGAAAATATTTAGATTTATGCGAGATTAGTGTTTAAACACGTTGAAATCTCTTAGATCTGAGTTGTTCTTGGCGGAATGAGGTCAAATCTTGAAGTTCATGAGAACCCCATGATGACATCATCCTAGAACACCTCAAATCAACCGATTTCATGGTTAAAAGTGAAGATTCAAAGGTGAAAAAGATGAAGAAGTGTGGGTAGATCAAGATGTACAAGATTTGGGTTGAGAACAAGAATCGCGAGGAATCGAGAGAAAAGAGGGCTGGAACGCGCTGGTCGGATGAGAGAGCTGTCACATCATGAACAGTGATGCGACAGGGCTATTTATAGATTGCTTAAAGAGGAAAGTTGGTGCAAAGAAGTGGGATGAAAGGCGGTTCGATCGGATGGCCATCCGGACGGATGACCATGCGATCGAATGGTCATTCGATCGGATGGCCGGTGCGAGTTGGTTTTTGACTTTTTCGTTTCGTGCGTTGAGCATTGCGAGTAAGCGATGCGATAGTATTACCCATTAGTTACACAAATAACCTAACTACTAAATACCATAAATAAAATCCTTGAATCTCGAGTTTGCGATGAGTTTGCGTTGTGATAGAGTTGCGATTGCGTTTGCGATTAATCACCTCAACATAAACATAACATGCACAAGTAACACATAATAGCACATACACGTAAAACAATATCCATAACCTATAATTCGAGTTGCGATGCGATAGCGATGCGATTAGCGATAAGTCGATTAGCGACTAAACTACGATTAAATAGCGATTTATTAACAAGTACTCCACATAATACAACTAAAGCAATTTAAATTAGAGTATCAATTACAAGTCGAGAAGTACAATCAATAATCAAGCAAGGAGTGACAGATCACAATTAGCAATCTTTCCTTCCTTTGACTTTGACTTGTAATTTACTTTCCAAAAGTCGGGTTGTTACAGTAGAAGTAAGTTGCATGCCAGTCTTGAGTGTTTCACAAAAATACACAAATCAGATGAGTGTTTCACAAAAATACACTTGTAATGTGAACTTGTATATAAATGGAATTTTAAAGAGGCATGTTGTGCCCAAATAAGTAATTTTTCTTATAAAATGTTCTAAATAAATCATGACGAATAGGATTGTAAATAAAGTAAAAATAAAACATAATAAATATCTTGGATTCCCGACACTCAAGATAAGCCTAAAACTTCTTCTCTACCTCTTCCATTTGGGTGTGTAAGCCACATATTAAAGAGTTTTGCTTGAGGACAAGCAAAGATTCAAGTGTGAGGGTATTTGATGTGTGCAAAATGCAACATATAAATTACATCAAATGAGGCATAAAACTAACCATTTTTAGTACTAATGTTGGAAAATGTGCGTTTCTTTCTTCCTTCTGAATTTACAGGACCAAACGAGCTTAAAAGAACAAAAGGAGCAAATAAGCAGCCAAAACCAACATAAATACAAAAAGAAGGAATAAACGTGACACGCCCGACCCCTCAGCAGCATCTCCCAAAGCAAAAACAAGGAAACAGAGCCTGACCACGGGGTCGTGCCCAGCTGGGCATGGGGCGTGGCCAGGAGCCTGCACAACAAGACAAACCTGTAGAAGCTTCTACACCCACCACGGGGCCGTGCCCAGCTCTACACGGGGCGTGGTCAACTCTAAGATACTAGGACCTCCTTCAATACCAAACAGTATTGGATGGCCGGGGTGCGAATAGCTTGAACCCCTCATATGTAAACTACTATTAATACTTTAAACCGGCTTCTTGGGATTGTATCCTTGCTGACTCAAACCACTTAGCCGAGGGTAACGTCACCTTCAAAAGAGGGTCTACCACTTTTCGCATTAATAACTTACTTAATTGTCTTTCAATATTCCGACCCTTTGGGATTGTATCCCTGCTGACTTAAACCACTGGGTTAAGGGTAACGTCACCTTCAAAAGAGGGGCCTACTACTATAACTAAGAGAATCTATTAAAAAGTCCGAAAGTATGAAAATTTATTTATTTATTTATCTTTTCATTTTTAGTTTTATTTTCATATTTCAAAACTTTTCTAAAAAATTTAGATCAATTAAACGTTGAGGATAAACGGGTACTAAAAGCTCTTGTGTCCTTGGACGACCTCGGTATCTTACCAACACTATACTACGCTCACGATCGGTGCACTTGTCCAAGTGTGTGTTTAGTGTTAGTACAATATCGTGTTTTATAAATTTAAAACTTGACTAATGCGTAATATGGGCTCAAAATAGTTATAAAATCATATTACACCTAACGCACACCATGTTCACAAGTGGTATCAGAGCGGGAGATCGATTGCACGAATTAGATTTACAAGATTGTACTTGATTTCATCAGATTCAGAGTTGTTTTCACATCAAATTCATCATTTCTTCTACATCTTCTCTTTTTCACACTTATTGAACAAAAAAATCAAAATTAACAACGTTTTCACGGTTAAAAATGGCTGAATTTTTTATTTGTGATGCGCAAAACATGGTTTTATAATCCTACAAAGTTTCATAACAAAATACGAAGTTTAGGAGGTCCAAATCGAAGATTTTTGTTCCGAAAATATGGTTTTTCATTGCTTTTCTTGTCCATCCGGGAGTCCATCCAGACGAATGGACAAAATTTAGTCGATCCGGACCTTCATCCGGAGCTAAGTTGTCCATCCGGACCACGAATATTGTCCATCCGAATAGAAAAAAGCCTGTGAATTGTCCATCCATATTAGATTTTATCCCATCCGCTCGGATGTATGTCTGATAAGTCCATCCGTAAAAGTAAACCAAGCCATCCGCTCGGATGGAGATGTGAAATGTCCATCCGCTTCATTAGACATCATCCGGACCAATCATTTGAATTTAATGTGATTGTTTAGCATAATAACATCTTCATGCGGTCAGATTCATTAAGTCACTTGGTCTAATCAATTAAAGGATAGTTTATCAATCCACTATCTCTAGCGGCCCAATTGTGTTCAAGGAAAATTAAATGAAAAGTGAATTGTCAGTACATTAATTCATTCAATTGTTATCATGTGAAGTATCATAAGAATAAAAAAGAGGTAGTGCCCCAATCAGATACAAAGGGAATAGTAGTGGATTGTTGGTCCAATAAGAGTTAAGAGATTCTGTGATAAGGTGGTATTGTTCGGTTCAATTAAAAAGTAATTGTGGTTTGTTGGGTACAAGAAACAATCTGGTTCACGTGATATATGTATTGAGTTTAAACATTTTGGTCCAATTAGAATCAGTTTTAGTGGGATAGCGTTGTTTGTCCATCCGTGATCTGTAAGTAATTTCTTTGTCCATCCGAGTGAGTGAAGTGGAGATTTTCAAAAGGTCCATTCGAACTAAGATTGTCATACCATAGTTCATCCGGAAACAACACTCCATCCGGACTATTCATTCATCCGAAGGGTTGATATTCCATCTGAATCTAACTATACATTTTACTAGGTCAAATATATAAAAAGGTGGTCAGTGTTTGATAGTTGGAGGCCCAATGAAGTTTGAAAGCATTTATTGAAAAGTTATCACACAAACGGTTCAATATTCAACAATCACAATTGATTTTTTTTTAAAAGGTAATCAAGTGGGCTTTAGTGGAAGTTAGTGGATATCATATTTGGTACATCCGGACTCATAGTCGCTCGTGATTAATTTTTGTTCATCCGGAGTAATTGAGTTACAATAAGGTTCATTAGTTCATGTTGCTCATCCGGAGCTGTTATAACATCAAGCCAAGTTGTTCGATTCAGGCCCATTTAGTACATTGCTTATTCAACAGAATCTAAAGAATTAAGTGTCACACCCCGACCACGTGGAACATACAAAACGTGGCGGAAATGTCGGGGAGTGTTGTAACAGAATTAATTGTTTCAAATCCATGGCAATTGAAGTTTCGTTTTATTGATTAAAGGTGTTACAATGTCTTAACAAACAAAGAAATACAACATAATTAACTAGTCTTGCATCTTTTATTGTCACTAAAGCCCAAGTCTGCCTATGTGTATCTTGATCATCTTATGCAATAGCTCCTGAAAAACACATGTGAAAATAGGTACGTCAGCATAAAAATGCCTGTGAGATACATAGGTTTTGTGAAAATAGGTTTCATGACTTATGTTTGAGAAAATGTTTAGTCATGAACCTTGTTATTTGCTTTGTTTTGTAAATCATTTGAAAATCGATAAGATCAGATGATAAGTATAAATAAATGTAAGGTTAAATGAATAACCAAGTAAAATATGTTTGCATAAGATAAGTTGTTTATAAATCAATGTCTTGTGAAAAGTATGTTATTTGTATGAAATGTTCTATGTCTCAAACTGAAATGATTCAAATAACGTTACGACATGTAATACCATACAAACACTTATATATAGGAAGTACCAGCGGCGTATCCACCATGCTTGTATCATATTACACACGCATCGTTACTTAATCACTAAATCAAACCAAACCAAACAATGTAAAATGTTCATGTCAAGATGTAAATCATGTCAAAATGTCTATGTCAAATATCCATGTCAAATGTCTATGTCAAATATCCATGTCAAATGTCTATGTCAAATATCCATGTCAAATGTCTATGTCAAAATGTCATGTATGGCAAGTGAAATGTCTCAACTAAACCATATGCAAAAAAAGAAAGTATTGAAGTAAAACTTGGTTTAAATCAAAGCTATGTTTTGTGTAAATGCATGCAAATATTTAATATGAACATTTATGCGGTATTGTGAATATGCATACATCCAAGCCTTGCGACTGTGGTGATAAACCCTTTAAACAAATTAAAGGTCTATCTGTCTTATATCATCGAATTCGGTCATTCCTTTCATCCCCTTTCCCTGGGACGTCCGGAACGGGAGTTGTCAATTCCTATGGTACCACTACCTACTAACGAACGGCATGATCGGTGTTAATGAATGTATTGTCCCATGTAAACAAACCAAATGTCATACCAAAATGTAAGCATGTGATGAAAACAATGTACTAAGTATGCACGCAATGGACATACATAGCATAAATGTAAATGTAAAACGATGTACTAAGTATGAACTAAATGGACATACATAGCATAAAACACAATGAGATCATGTACTATAATGTACTAACGAACATAGCAGGTATATGATGCAAAAACAGGAAAACATGAAAGTAACAAGTAGGCACATGTGTTCCACCCCAAAACAGTTTGGAAAACAGTAAAAGAGGGGTCTATGTACTCACTTGAGATTGCTCAGAAGCCCTAGGATAACCACCAAGCAAAGCTAGAGATCACGGAATCAAACGGCACCTACTATAGGTAACTACATTAATAAACCGGACCTAAATCGGAAGATCGGGTAGCATTAGGGTTTGTAAACCAAACGAGTGTAGAGACTCGTTTCATTTGGTTTAACAAAGCCTACATACTAAATGAAACTTAACCTAAGTTTTTACGACCCATTACGACCTGTTTAGGTAGCTTATGCTACTTTAACGCGTCGTTCGCGTGAAACGCGTTCGGACCGCCTAACTAGTTCTACGACAAGTGTTATATGCCTAAACATGTTACATAATCAGTTATGTGACAAAAGTTTAGGTTACATATGCTTAATTACCAATTATACATGAAAAGGGTATTCTGGTAATTTACCTAAGGCATATAAACTACCTATCATACAACTACTTAAACGATGTGACCATAGGGTATAACCTCGGAAGGTTATTCCCTACCTACTATGGTCACCTAATGTGTTTGGTCGGATCCTAATGATCGACCAAATGGGTCGGGTTCGAAGGTATAGGCGATTTATTAGATCGCCTACCCTACGACCCTAGACAACGTGGTAATCAGTGGGCATAGTCCCAAGGGACTATGACCAACGTGATTACACTCACGTTGCGAAGTTCAAACGAACTTCGCATTGACCATTACAGGTCAACGCTGAAAGTCAAACAAAGTTTGACTTTCTGACTCGAAAAACAATAAAATAAGGAAAAGAACGAAAGAATACTAACCCAGGGTCCCCGAATGCTAATCCCGATCTAAGAACTCAGGTATGAAACAATGGGTTCAACTTAGAGCTCTCAAATCAGAATTCTTGTGGGTTTAGAAGCAATGGGGGGTGGGGTATTTATAGTATTCGGGTAACCGTTAAGATCGTTTATTGAATATCGTGCCTTAATCCAAGCCGTACAAGTGTCGGAAACTCATGGTGGCTAAAAATGATGTTTATCAACAGATTAGGCAAGTTGCAAGCATGTGGTTGTGGTTAAAACAGCTGGATCGTGCTGACTGTTCGTTCTAATCTGATCAGACAGGCGGACGCGGCCCGCGTGGGAATTAACAGAAACTGAGGCGGGCCGCCTGGCCATGACAGATCAGAAATTACAGTTTTGGTCCCTGTTGTGTATTTAGTCCATTTCCGGCACTTCTAAGGCCCGTAAAGCAAACTTTAAGGCCCTAAAATGTTGCCTAAACATTGTGGACATGAAACATGTTCAAAAATATGTCTGATGTTGGTTCGTTTGGCCGTACGAACGCGATGTTCGGTTAATTACGACGGAATGCGCACAAGCGCGAAAAACGATCCAAATGACGCAACGAATGGATTTTTCTTAAGGCGAACACTAAAATATAATGTAGTCATGCTTTCATAAATTTTTGGATGTCCGGATGTATTCAGAACGTAAGTTATGCACGAAAATGCAAACTTGTGCACTTTTTGACACTTTTAGTCCCTGAATGACCCAAAAGTTTATTTTAGCACACCGAACCCCTCAAAGCCTATTTCTAAGCTATGTAAAGGTTATTTAAGGTATGTTAAGCCTATGTCACTATTCCGGAGTGTTTGTTGCATTAAACTGGTTATATTTACGCATCGGTGCGCGTATAACCTTCCAGTAAGCGATTTAGAGTTTGAAATTGAACAAGAATTGATATGTGCAAATGATACACATATTTTTACAAATCCCAAGTATGAAATATGATATTTCATTGGTTCGGTATTTGTTTGATGGCCGTGGAGGCACAGGTGTTACAGTCTCCCCTACTTTAGGAAATTTCGTCCCGAAATTTTATCTAGAGGAAACTTGTGAGAGTTTAAAACATGAAGTTGAAAAGATCGAACAATATTGGTTAGGGTTCTGAACTTCTAGTAATCTTTAATAACATCATGATTGCAATGTAAGAGGGATACTTATATACAAGTATATGAAGCGTCATTGGTGCGTCCACCGTACCTCCATTACATCGTTCTCATTTCGTTATTGTTGTCACTATTGGTTCTTACACATAATAAATCTTACTGGGTTTCCGTGCACTAAATTTCATAATTATGTACGCGTCCATAATTAGACAATTCCTTGCACAGTTCACACAGTCTATTTTATAATGTGTAGTGTAAAACCAAATGAACAAACTTGTGATGAGTGTGACTAGACCGCCATAGAGTCCTTTTAATTAAATCAATAAATGATCTAAAATAGACTATCAAGGAGTCTGTCCAGCTACATCACTAGATGTTGTTCTTTAACCAAATTGTGAATCAATCTTTTTGATTAGACCACTAAAGGGTCTATTATGAATCATGGAGTGGTACTATATAATCCAAGGGTCTTAACTATTACATAGAAGCCCATTAAGGATTTAAGGTAGTACCTTTTGAATATCCTGCTACGAATCTCTCATATGAAGATATGAAAGATCCTGCGAGGATTTGGATAACAAATATCCAGAGTATTAAAAACACAAAAATGCATAAAAGAAAACATGAGATGAATAAACACATAGTCACATAACCACAAAATTGTTTAACTAGAAGTTTGTTCTGCTAACAGAGTACATGTATTTAAAGCACACTAGGAATCCATCTCGTGGATTTCATTTGGTACTTTAAACATTATCAAGAATCTAACTATAAAGATAGAAAGATCTTTAAAAGAAAAAAAAATTCGATTTCGATTATAAGGAACCGAAATGTTCGAATTTAGGTACATAAGGAATCCAATTAAGGACTTTGATTTGAATGATGATCATCCACAAGGATCTAATTGTGAAGATAAAAAGACCCCATATGGATTTTAGAAGTTGAAGATGTTTTGAAACCTTGCACTGGACGTGCTTATGTCAAAACATGAAGTAAAAATGCTTATGAAATTGAGATGCTAGATATGCCAAGGCGACATATGAAGCAGAATTTTGAAGGTTAAGTCAATGTATGAGGAAAATATTTTTGAAAACTATGCATGGGGTTCTTTTAAGAAAAGTGTGTTTAACGTTTTTGAAACCTTATATATAATACTTTTTGAAATCATAAAGTAGGTGTATTAGGTAGATATATTTACAAAAATGTTTTAAAATCATGCGAGATGAATTTTGAAATTATGTATAAGGTTTTTGAAGGACATGAATGATGCTTTTCGAAATCATGCACTTGATCAGAAAATGTATTGTGTTAATATTGTCTTCAGACTATATGAAATATTTTGAAATTAGAAAGGTTGGTTTTGATAACATGGCCAATGTTTTTGAAATAACATAGACAATGCATCTAAAAAAAATTTGTTTTCAAACTATATGAAATGTTTTGAGATCATGAAGATTGTTTTGAAATACTGGTACTGTGTATGTTGAAAAATCAAAACGTAATGGGTATGAGATTTGAAAATATCCTTAGTTATCCAACCAAGGATTTAAAGGTAACGATGTGCTGAAGCATGATTACTCATAATGTCACTTTATTCTCTGTACTTCGCATCTTAGAATGAAACGAGTACTTAAAATTTTCGAGGGACTCATGAGCGATCATTTGAAAGAGAGAATCACAAGAGTAGTTTGTAAGGAACATAGTTCCTTAGTGCAGGTATTATAGGGAAAAGCCATAAACACATGTAATGATACTTGTATATCAGAATTGTGAACAACAACTTTTATTTATGAACAGGACATATTGTTTCACAATACACGAAAACAAAAGAAACAAAGGCATTAGACAGCACATCCTTTGTTTAGCCGAATGCTCATCCGAGGGTTGGATTTGCACTGACTATCTTCGGGCAGTTGTTCCTGAAATGGCTCGCATCACCACAGTTGTAGCAAGTACCACGCGGGAAACGAGCTTGAGTAGGGTTGACTTGGAGTTGGGTAGCAGCAAGATTTGCAACAGCTTTGTTCTGGATAGCAAAGCGGCATGTGTTGACCAAATGTCCCCTCCGTCCACAGTAGGTACATTTGGAGCAGGGTATGAGGTTTGAATGATGACGGTTGCATCGCTTGCACCTAGGAGCAGTTCCTAAGTACAGCTTCCTAGCTGGTGGCCTTGCCACTTGGCTAGGTCCAGCTTGATTAGGTGTAACCGCTGCGGGTTTCCTCGAAGCCTTACGCTTCCTTGATGTTGGTGCAAGCCTGACTTCTGCTTCCTTCAGTGGCTCTTGAGTGGCTTCATTATCGAGATGGGAGACTTCATTGTTGAGACGAGCCATGGCAATGCCTAAATCCACAGTCTTCTGAATCAGTTCGCCTATTTGTTGGACAAATTTGGCTGTTCGCTCGGACGTTTGACAAGTGCTGAGAGGAATAGACATTCTAGAAGGAAATGAAAGACATAGGAAGAAGCAAGTGAAAGGTTATTGGGTAATCAATACAGAATGGTAACGAATGAAAATTTTGACCATTTGTTTGTTACCTAAGGCAAACAAATGAGATGGTGACAAATCAAAGTAAATGGGTCAAAAATAATGTATCGCGAAGACACGCTCGCCTATAAGTGAACACTCATTCCAAGAATTCCCAGGTAAGCACAACTGGTCTCGCGTCTGATGAGATGTATACGAAGTGCTTGCCTAGACAGAAAACCCAGAATACAGGCATTCACCCTTCCAGTTTGCACGTGTTCACATTATTTAAAACCCAAAACCTTGACGAGATTTTGAAAACTCAAAGGGGTTCAAAACCATATAATAGAGAGTTCAAAACCTTACAATAGAGGGTTCAAAACCTAGTAATCAATCATCCTAGAACAGATGATTAGTTTTTTTTTTTAAGCGGTTTTGAAATTCATGTTCTTGTTGTGGTTGTCGCCTAAGGATAGGTGACAGTATTGTTTTATGACTAAACGCAAGTAAACTCGCGTTAGGGTCCTAAGAAGGTTATAGACTAGGTCAAAACATTACTAATAACCTAATTCCCTATAACCATTGGCTCTGATACCATCTTTTCTGTCACACCCCGACCACGTGGAACATACAAAACGTGGCGGAAATGTCGGGGAGTGTTGTAACAGAATTAATTGTTTCAAATCCATGGCAATTGAAGTTTCGTTTTATTGATTAAAGGTGTTACAATGTCTTAACAAACAAAGAAATACAACATAATTAACTAGTCTTGCATCTTTTATTGTCACTAAAGCCCAAGTCTGCCTATGTGTATCTTGATCATCTTATGCAATAGCTCCTGAAAAACACATGTGAAAATAGGTACGTCAGCATAAAAATGCCTGTGAGATACATAGGTTTTGTGAAAATAGGTTTCATGACTTATGTTTGAGAAAATGTTTAGTCATGAACCTTGTTATTTGCTTTGTAAATCATTTGAAAATCGATAAGATCAGATGATAAGTATAAATAAATGTAAGGTTAAATGAATAACCAAGTAAAATATGTTTGCATAAGATAAGTTGTTTATAAATCAATGTCTTGTGAAAAGTATGTTATTTGTATGAAATGTTCTATGTCTCAAACTGAAATGATTCAAATAACGTTACGACATGTAATACCATACAAACACTTATATATAGGAAGTACCAGCGGCGTATCCACCATGCTTGTATCATATTACACACGCATCGTTACTTAATCACTAAATCAAACCAAACCAAACAATGTAAAATGTTCATGTCAAGATGTAAATCATGTCAAAATGTCTATGTCAAATATCCATGTCAAATGTCTATGTCAAATATCCATGTCAAATGTCTATGTCAAATATCCATGTCAAATGTCTATGTCAAATATCCATGTCAAATGTCTATGTCAAAATGTCATGTATGGCAAGTGAAATGTCTCAACTAAACCATATGCACAAAAACAAAGTATTGAAGTAAAACTTGGTTTAAATCAAAGCTATGTTTTGTGTAAATGCATGCAAATACTTAATATGAACATTTATGCGGTATTGTGAATATGCATACATCAAAGCCTTGCGACTGTGGTGATAAACCCTTTAAACAAATTAAAGGTCTATCTGTCTTATATCATCGAATTCGGTCATTCCTTTCATCCCCTTTCCCTGGAACGTCCGGAACGGGAGTTGTCAATTCCTATGGTACCACTACCTACTAACGAACGGCATGATCGGTGGTAATGAATGTATTGTCCCATGTAAACAAACCAAATGTCATACCAAAATGTAAGCATGTGATGAAAACAATGTACTAAGTATGCACGCAATGGACATACATAGCATAAATGTAAATGTAAAACGATGTACTAAGTATGAACTAAATGGACATACATAGCATAAAACACAATGAGATCATGTACTATAATGTACTAACGAACATAGCAGGTATATGATGCAAAAACAGGAAAACATGAAAGTAACAAGTAGGCACATGTGTTCCACCCCAAAACAGTTTGGAAAACAGTAAAAGAGGGGTCTATGTACTCACTTGAGATTGCTCAGAAGCCCTAGGATAACCACCAAGCAAAGCTAGAGATCACGGAATCAAACGGCACCTACTATAGGTAACTACATTAATAAACCGGACCTAAATCGGAAGATCGGGTAGCATTAGGGTTTGTAAACCAAACGAGTGTAGAGACTCGTGTCATTTGGTTTAACAAAGCCTACATACTAAATGAAACTTAACCTAAGTGTTTACGACCCATTACGACCCGTTTAGGTAGCTTATGCTACTTTAACGCGTCGTTCGCGTGAAACGCGTTCGGACCGCCTAACTAGTTCTACGACAAGTGTTATATGCCTAAACATGTTACATAATCAGTTATGTGACAAAAGTTTAGGTTACATATGCTTAATTACCAATTATACATGAAAAGGGTATTCTGGTAATTTACCTAAGGCATATAAACTACCTATCATACAACTACTTAAACGATGTGACCATAGGGTATAACCTCGGAAGGTTATTCCCTACCTACTATGGTCACCTAATGTGTTTGGTCGGATCCTAATGATCGACCAAATGGGTCGGGTTCGAAGGTATAGGCGATTTATTAGATCGCCTACCCTACGACCCTAGACAACGTGGTAATCAGTGGGCATAGTCCCAAGGGACTATGACCAACGTGATTACACTCACGTTGCGAAGTTCAAACGAACTTCGCATTGACCATTACAGGTCAACGCTGAAAGTCAAACAAAGTTTGACTTTCTGACTCGAAAAGCAATAAAATAAGGAAAAGAACGAAAGAATACTAACCCAGGGTCCCCGAATGCTAATCCCGATCTAAGAACTCAGGTATGAAACAATGGTTTCAACTTAGAGCTCTCAAATCAGAATTCTTGTGGGTTTAGAAGCAATGGGGGGTGGGGTATTTATAGTATTCGGGTAACCGTTAAGATCGTTTATTGAATATCGTGCCTTAATCCAAGCCTTACAAGTGTCGGAAACTCATGGTGGCTAAAAATGATGTTTATCAACAGATTAGGCAAGTTGCAAGCATGTGGTTGTGGTTAAAACAGCTGGATCGTGCTGACTGTTCGTTCTAATCTGATCAGACAGGCGGACGCGGCCCGCGTGGGAATTAACAGAAACTGAGGCGGGCCGCCTGGCCATGACAGATCAGAAATTACAGTTTTGGTCCCTGTTGTGTATTTAGTCCATTTCCGGCACTTCTAAGGCCCGTAAAGCAAACTTTAAGGCCCTAAAATGTTGCCTAAACATTGTGGACATGAAACATGTTCAAAAATATGTCTGATGTTGGTTCGTTTGGCCGTACGAACGCGATGTTCGCTTAATTACGACGGAATGCGCACAAGCGCGAAAAACGATCCAAATGACGCAACGAATGGATTTTTCTTAAGGCGAACACTAAAATATAATGTAGTCATGCTTTCATAAATTTTTGGATGTCCGGATGTATTCAGAACGTAAGTTATGCACGAAAATGCAAACTTGTGCACTTTTTGACACTTTTAGTCCCTGAATGACCCAAAAGTTTATTTTAGCACACCGAACCCCTCAAAGCCTATTTCTAAGCTATGTAAAGGTTATTTAAGGTATGTTAAGCCTATGTCACTATTCCGGAGTGTTTGTTGCATTAAACTGGTTATATTTACGCATCGGTGCGCGTATAACCTTCCAGTAAGCGATTTAGAGTTTGAAATTGAACAAGAATTGATATGTGCAAATGATACACATATTTTTACAAATCCCAAGTATGAAATATGATATTTCATTGGTTCGGTATTTGTTTGATGGCCGTGGAGGCACATGTGTTACAGTCTCCCCTACTTTAGGAAATTTCGTCCCGAAATTTTATCTAGAGGAAACTTGTGAGAGTTTAAAACATGAAGTTGAAAAGATCGAACAATATTGGTTAGGGTTCTGAACTTCTAGTAATCTTTAATAACATCATGATTGCAATGTAAGAGGGATACTTATATACAAGTATATGAAGCGTCATTGGTGCGTCCACCGTACCTCCATTACATCGTTCTCATTTCGTTATTGTTGTCACTATTGGTTCTTACACATAATAAATCTTACTGGGTTTCCGTGCACTAAATTTCATAATTATGTACGCGTCCATAATTAGACAATTCCTTGCACAGTTCACACAGTCTATTTTATAATGTGTAGTGTAAAACCAAATGAACAAACTTGTGATGAGTGTGACTAGACCGCCATAGAGTCCTTTTAATTAAATCAATAAATGATCTAAAATAGACTATCAAGGAGTCTGTCCAGCTACATCACTAGATGTTGTTCTTTAACCAAATTGTGAATCAATCTTTTTGATTAGACCACTAAAGGGTCTATTATGAATCATGGAGTGGTACTATATAATCCAAGGGTCTTAACTATTACATAGAAGCCCATTAAGGATTTAAGGTAGTACCTTTTGAATATCCTGCTACGAATCTCTCATATGAAGATATGAAAGATCCTGCGAGGATTTGGATAACAAATATCCAGAGTATTAAAAACACAAAAATGCATAAAAGAAAACATGAGATGAATAAACACATAGTCACATAACCACAAAATTGTTTAACTAGAAGTTTGTTCTGCTAACAGAGTACATGTATTTAAAGCACACTAGGAATCCATCTCGTGGATTTCATTTGGTACTTTAAACATTATCAAGAATCTAACTATAAAGATAGAAAGATCTTTAAAAGAAAAAAAAATTCGATTTCGATTATAAGGAACCGAAATGTTCGAATTTAGGTACATAAGGAATCCAATTAAGGACTTTGATTTGAATGATGATCATCCACAAGGATCTAATTGTGAAGATAAAAAGATCTCATATGGATTTTAGAAGTTGAAGATGTTTTGAAACCTTGCACTGGACGTGCTTATGTCAAAACATGAAGTAAAAATGCTTATGAAATTGAGATGCTAGATATGCCAAGGCGACATATGAAGCAGAATTTTGAAGGTTAAGTCAATGTATGAGGAAAATATTTTTGAAAACTATGCATGGGGTTCTTTTAAGAAAAGTGTGTTTAACGTTTTTGAAACCTTATATATAATACTTTTTGAAATCATAAAGTAGGTGTATTAGGTAGATATATTTACAAAAATGTTTTAAAATCATGCGAGATGAATTTTGAAATTATGTATAAGGTTTTTGAAGGACATGAATGATGCTTTTCGAAATCATGCACTTGATCAGAAAATGTATTGTGTTAATATTGTCTTCAGACTATATGAAATATTTTGAAATTAGAAAGGTTGGTTTTGATAACATGGCCAATGTTTTTGAAATAACATAGACAATGCATCTAAAAAAAATTTGTTTTCAAACTATATGAAATGTTTTGAGATCATGAAGATTGTTTTGAAATACTGGTACTGTGTATGTTGAAAAATCAAAACGTAATGGGTATGAGATTTGAAAATATCCTTAGTTATCCAACCAAGGATTTAAAGGTAACGATGTGCTGAAGCATGATTACTCATAATGTCACTTTATTCTCTGTACTTCGCATCTTAGAATGAAACGAGTACTTAAAATTTTCGAGGGACTCATGAGCGATCATTTGAAAGAGAGAATCACAAGAGTAGTTTGTAAGGAACATAGTTCCTTAGTGCAGGTATTATAGGGAAAAGCCATAAACACATGTAATGATACTTGTATATCAGAATTGTGAACAACAACTTTTATTTATGAACAGGACATATTGTTTCACAATACACGAAAACAAAAGAAACAAAGGCATTAGACAGCACATCCTTTGTTTAGCCGAATGCTCATCCGAGGGTTGGATTTGCACTGACTATCTTCGGGCAGTTGTTCCTGAAATGGCTCGCATCACCACAGTTGTAGCAAGTACCACGCGGGAAACGAGCTTGAGTAGGGTTGACTTGGAGTTGGGTAGCAGCAAGATTTGCAACAGCTTTGTTCTGGATAGCAAAGCGGCATGTGTTGACCAAATGTCCCCTCCGTCCACAGTAGGTACATTTGGAGCAGGGTATGAGGTTTGAATGATGACGGTTGCATCGCTTGCACCTAGGAGCAGTTCCTAAGTACAGCTTCCTAGCTGGTGGCCTTGCCACTTGGCTAGGTCCAGCTTGATTAGGTGTAACCGCTGCGGGTTTCCTCGAAGCCTTACGCTTCCTTGATGTTGGTGCAAGCCTGACTTCTGCTTCCTTCAGTGGCTCTTGAGTGGCTTCATTATCGAGATGGGAGACTTCATTGTTGAGACGAGCCATGGCAATGCCTAAATCCACAGTCTTCTGAATCAGTTCGCCTATTTGTTGGACAAATTTGGCTGTTCGCTCGGACGTTTGACAAGTGCTGAGAGGAATAGACATTCTAGAAGGAAATGAAAGACATAGGAAGAAGCAAGTGAAAGGTTATTGGGTAATCAATACAGAATGGTAACGAATGAAAATTTTGACCATTTGTTTGTTACCTAAGGCAAACAAATGAGATGGTGACAAATCAAAGTAAATGGGTCAAAAATAATGTATCGCGAAGACACGCTCGCCTATAAGTGAACACTCATTCCAAGAATTCCCAGGTAAGCACAACTGGTCTCGCGTCTGAGGAGATGTATACGAAGTGCTTGCCTAGACAGAAAACCCAGAATACAGGCATTCACCCTTCCAGTTTGCACGTGTTCACATTATTTAAAACCCAAAACCTTGACGAGATTTTGAAAACTCAAAGGGGTTCAAAACCATATAATAGAGAGTTCAAAACCTTACAATAGAGGGTTCAAAACCTAGTAATCAATCATCCTAGAACAGATGATTAGTTTTTTTTTTTTTTAAGCGGTTTTGAAATTCATGTTCTTGTTGTGGTTGTCGCCTAAGGATAGGTGACAGTATTGTTTTATGACTAAACGCAAGTAAACTCGCGTTAGGGTCCTAAGAAGGTTATAGACTAGGTCAAAACATTACTAATAACCTAATTCCCTATAACCATTGGCTCTGATACCATCTTTTCTGTCACACCCCGACCACGTGGAACATACAAAACGTGGCGGAAATGTCGGGGAGTGTTGTAACAGAATTAATTGTTTCAAATCCATGGCAATTGAAGTTTCGTTTTATTGATTAAAGGTGTTACAATGTCTTAACAAACAAAGAAATACAACATAATTAACTAGTCTTGCATCTTTTATTGTCACTAAAGCCCAAGTCTGCCTATGTGTATCTTGATCATCTTATGCAATAGCTCCTGAAAAACACATGTGAAAATAGGTACGTCAGCATAAAAATGCCTGTGAGATACATAGGTTTTGTGAAAATAGGTTTCATGACTTATGTTTGAGAAAATGTTTAGTCATGAACCTTGTTATTTGCTTTGTTTTGTAAATCATTTGAAAATCGATAAGATCAGATGATAAGTATAAATAAATGTAAGGTTAAATGAATAACCAAGTAAAATATGTTTGCATAAGATAAGTTGTTTATAAATCAATGTCTTGTGAAAAGTATGTTATTTGTATGAAATGTTCTATGTCTCAAACTGAAATGATTCAAATAACGTTACGACATGTAATACCATACAAACACTTATATATAGGAAGTACCAGCGGCGTATCCACCATGCTTGTATCATATTACACACGCATCGTTACTTAATCACTAAATCAAACCAAACCAAACAATGTAAAATGTTCATGTCAAGATGTAAATCATGTCAAAATGTCTATGTCAAATATCCATGTCAAATGTCTATGTCAAATATCCATGTCAAATGTCTATGTCAAATATCCATGTCAAATGTCTATGTCAAATATCCATGTCAAATGTCTATGTCAAAATGTCATGTATGGCAAGTGAAATGTCTCAACTAAACCATATGCACAAAAAATAAGTATTGAAGTAAAACTTGGTTTAAATCAAAGCTATGTTTTGTGTAAATGCATGCAAATATTTAATATGAACATTTATGCGGTATTGTGAATATGCATACATCAAAGCCTTGCGACTGTGGTGATAAACCCTTTAAACAAATTAAAGGTCTATCTGTCTTATATCATCGAATTCGGTCATTCCTTTCATCCCCTTTCCCTGGAACGTCCGGAACGGGAGTTGTCAATTCCTATGGTACCACTACCTACTAACGAACGGCATGATCGGTGGTAATGAATGTATTGTCCCATGTAAACAAACCAAATGTCATACCAAAATGTAAGCATGTGATGAAAACAATGTACTAAGTATGCACGCAATGGACATACATAGCATAAATGTAAATGTAAAACGATGTACTAAGTATGAACTAAATGGACATACATAGCATAAAACACAATGAGATCATGTACTATAATGTACTAACGAACATAGCAGGTATATGATGCAAAAACAGGAAAACATGAAAGTAACAAGTAGGCACATGTGTTCCACCCCAAAACAGTTTGGAAAACAGTAAAAGAGGGGTCTATGTACTCACTTGAGATTGCTCAGAAGCCCTAGGATAACCACCAAGCAAAGCTAGAGATCACGGAATCAAACGGCACCTACTATAGGTAACTACATTAATAAACCGGACCTAAATCGGAAGATCGGGTAGCATTAGGGTTTGTAAACCAAACGAGTGTAGAGACTCGTGTCATTTGGTTTAACAAAGCCTACATACTAAATGAAACTTAACCTAAGTGTTTACGACCCATTACGACCCGTTTAGGTAGCTTATGCTACTTTAACGCGTCGTTCGCGTGAAACGCGTTCGGACCGCCTAACTAGTTCTACGACAAGTGTTATATGCCTAAACATGTTACATAATCATTTATGTGACAAAAGTTTAGGTTACATATGCTTAATTACCAATTATACATGAAAAGGGTATTCTGGTAATTTACCTAAGGCATATAAACTACCTATCATACAACTACTTAAACGATGTGACCATAGGGTATAACCTCGGAAGGTTATTCCCTACCTACTATGGTCACCTAATGTGTTTGGTCGGATCCTAATGATCGACCAAATGGGTCGGGTTCGAAGGTATAGGCGATTTATTAGATCGCCTACCCTACGACCCTAGACAACGTGGTAATCAGTGGGCATAGTCCCAAGGGACTATGACCAACGTGATTACACTCACGTTGCGAAGTTCAAACGAACTTCGCATTGACCATTACTGGTCAACGCTGAAAGTCAAACAAAGTTTGACTTTCTGACTCGAAAAGCAATAAAATAAGGAAAAGAACGAAAGAATACTAACCCAGGGTCCCCGAATGCTAATCCCGATCTAAGAACTCAGGTATGAAACAATGGTTTCAACTTAGAGCTCTCAAATCAGAATTCTTGTGGGTTTAGAAGCAATGGGGGGTGGGGTATTTATAGTATTCGGGTAACCGTTAAGATCGTTTATTGAATATCGTGCCTTAATCCAAGCCGTACAAGTGTCGGAAACTCATGGTGGCTAAAAATGATGTTTATCAACAGATTAGGCAAGTTGCAAGCATGTGGTTGTGGTTAAAACAGCTGGATCGTGCTGACTGTTCGTTCTAATCTGATCAGACAGGCGGACGCGGCCCGCGTGGGAATTAACAGAAACTGAGGCGGGCCGCCTGGCCATGACAGATCAGAAATTACAGTTTTGGTCCCTGTTGTGTATTTAGTCCATTTCCGGCACTTCTAAGGCCCGTAAAGCAAACTTTAAGGCCCTAAAATGTTGCCTAAACATTGTGGACATGAAACATGTTCAAAAATATGTCTGATGTTGGTTCGTTTGGCCGTACGAACGCGATGTTCGCTTAATTACGACGGAATGCGCACAAGCGCGAAAAACGATCCAAATGACGCAACGAATGGATTTTTCTTAAGGAGAACACTAAAATATAATGTAGTCATGCTTTCATAAATTTTTGGATGTCCGGATGTATTCAGAACGTAAGTTATGCACGAAAATGCAAACTTGTGCACTTTTTGACACTTTTAGTCCCTGAATGACCCAAAAGTTTATTTTAGCACACCGAACCCCTCAAAGCCTATTTCTAAGCTATGTAAAGGTTATTTAAGGTATGTTAAGCCTATGTCACTATTCCGGAGTGTTTGTTGCATTAAACTGGTTATATTTACGCATCGGTGCGCGTATAACCTTCCAGAAAGCGATTTAGAGTTTGAAATTGAACAAGAATTGATATGTGCAAATGATACACATATTTTTACAAATCCCAAGTATGAAATATGATATTTCATTGGTTCGGTATTTGTTTGATGGCCGTGGAGGCACAGGTGTTACATTAAGCACATTCATTTGTGAGTATATTTGGAATTCCAACAAGTAGTTCATTTGAAAGGTCTGACATATTAACCCATCTGAACATAAAGTATCACAAAAGAGGTTTCTTGGGTTCATTAGCTGAATTCTTTAAAGTTCATTAATAAAACACTTTTGATCGATCCGGACACAAAGAAGTTCAATTGTGAAAAGGTTCATTTGCACAAGTTATAGTTGATTCGCACGTACCGTCAAAGTATCTGATTGGTCATCCACATGATTCAAGACCAATCTTCATCCACACAAATTCAACATTATTTCGTATCCGCACAAAATTAGGGGTTTTCAAGTGTTTAATTTTTCAAATCTAATCAAGTGTGTGTTTGATTATTGAAGGTGATTCTGAAGTTGTTCATTCATACGGATCCGATCATATCCGCATGAATCAACCACTTTTTCAGTAGTATAAATCAAGTTTCAAAAGGTGTTTTGATTGTTTGTACGAAGGTGATTATTGAATACCAAAATCATGGAAGTGAAAACGAAAGAAGAGATCTTGCAAGAAAAAAACATACAGAGAAAGATTTTTTGTAGATTACAGAATACAAGAAATGCAGGATGAATATGAAGATGCAAGAAGCTGCAAAAGGTGGGATATGAAAAGAGAATGTTTGGTCAATCGAAAAGGAGATCCGACTGTTGATAAACGTGACGTGGTGTACAATGATGTGCTTGAAGTTATTACTCTGTCTGGTGAATTCTATTCAAAGAAATCATAGATAAAAATTATCTCAAGAAACTAGACAAGATAATCAGGGGGTAATGACAGCGAGTGTGAAACAAAGAGAAGAAGAAGAGATGAAGAAAAGTGTTGAGAAGTTGGTGGAAGAGCTGAAAGAAACAGCAAATGTGACAACTCGAGTTTCCAAGATTCCATCTTCGCATTAATTGCACGTTAATTGTTTATGTTGTTTGTTTACATGACTTGTTTGTTTCGCAACTCTATACGTTTGTAAAACGTTAAATCGTATTGTGATTGATATGTTATATTTGGTATGCATTATAATTGAGTGTAAGTTAATATATATATTGGGTATTATTATTTACTGTTTAACATGGATCCTTGCCGAAATACCCACACCCGAAACACCCACATACATTGAGATGTATATTCTGTATTAATAATATATGTGCTATATAATTAATAAATGTTGACCCTTATCTACAAAACCCTCTCCACCCGAAAACCCCACCTCACGAAAACCCTCCCATGAAGAAAACAGAATGGGCCTTGGCCCAACGACGATTACTTATATGTTTTGATTTCCAATCGTTACGTAAAAACTGTTAATCGGCAAACCCTAGACAACTCTCATCCTCTCTCTCGCTCCCCTGTGAAACCCGACGGCAGACGTGAGTATTCGAGTCTCATTCACCGATCGACTCGCTGTCTTCTTTGTTTAGGTTAGTAATCAACTGTTGATTAGTTATTTGTTTTGTTTCATCATGTACTATCTGTTTGATTTTCACGTGTTAACTGTGATTGCGATTTGTTTAGAATTGTAATACTGAATGATGAATTGATCGTAATACTGAATGATAAATTGATTAGTAACTAGATCTGCATGTATTGAATGTTATGTTGAGATTAATTCCGATGGATATGTGATCAGATATTACTTGAGTAGAGGTTTAATGGTTCTGTTATGATAATATATTGATTGCAAATTGATTTTTATAAACTGTTATGTTTGAAAGATTCTTGTTGAAACCGTGGAAGTTGTTAGTGATGATAAGGGCTTATGTGTTTGTAACTGTTAATATTGATGATGATGATGATGTAACCGACGAAAACCAAACCCCCCAGGAAAACACTACCTTGACGAAAACACTTTGGGATTTCGTTGCCCAAGTGTTTTCGCCAACAAGTGATTTCGGCCCAAGTGTTTTCTTCACAAAGTTATTTTCGTCGCATGTAAACCCATTTAAGTTGAGCATGTAAACTCTATTATGTCTGTTAAATGATTAACCCTGTTGAGTATTAACTGTGTTATGTATGTCAGTTATGTTATGTATGTTAACTGGGTTACGTTAACTGTATTATGAATGTTAAACTCATTATACATGATAACTCTGTTATTACACACTGACTATGATAAGTGGGTTAACTCAACTATACATGTTAGTTCTATTGATCCTAGTTAACACTGTTAGCACAGTTAAGTGTATCAAGACTGTTAATGAATAACCATGGTTAGTACAAACTGTGAAGGACATTTAAATGAAGCATGAACTGCATGACTTTGATTAATTGCTTATGTGATACATGATAATTGTTTGGACACACTTTGCGACATAGATTGCATGTGGAATATTACGAACATGTCCTGATTGAATATACGTGCATACTATAGGACTTGACTGATTTCTTGTGAGCACATAGTTAGCATACCGAGCAAACCAAGGTGAGTTCACACTCTATCCAAGGCATGGGATTCCCAAGGGTTGGTAATGGGTTAAAGAACTGAACGGTAACTACAAACTTTCGTATTCCCCATACAACAGGATACGTACGACTATAAGACCATCACTCTATCAATTGAAGTCCCTCATTTATCGACTTAATCGCCGAGGCCTATGGCGAGCGGGTCATTAGTAGATAGCGCTATTAGGTTTAACAAACCTCACACCGTGTCGTCCAAACGGGCGTGTACTAATGGACTATGGGCAAAGGGTCAATGCTGATAGACATTGACTTAGGGCACCCTTACATTTTCGTAGCAGTCGATACGCGTGGTCTAGTAATACATGGGAAGCCCCCACCAATCTTCGCAAACATGTCTGGGAGACCGCGATACGAATTAATACGATAAATGGTTTACAAAACGAACATACGATTTACGAAACGAATGCTATGACTAAAACACCAACTGTGAACTCGCTCAACTTTGTTGTTGACTTGTTGTTACATGCCTTGCAGGTCGTTAGGTACTCATGGAGCTTGCACAGGGAGGCGCAGTCGTTGTGGGACATGGCAGTGTGTGCCATGCTAAAAACAATACTTTATTTCGTACTTAATACTTACATTGGGTTTTACAATTATGCTTCCGCTAAACACTTAACTACATTTTTTATTTGAAACACCTTTCATATTGTGTGGTTGAATTTTACTTATTACTTGTGATGTTCAATATGATTGGTGGCTTGATCCTGGTCAGTCACGCCTCCAAGCGGCGATACTCCGCATGTGGATTTTGGGGGTGTGACAGATTGGTATCAGAGCCATTGGTTATATTGAACTTGGTTTTAATAAGGGAAAAAGTTTTTGTTAAAACCAGACTATAACCTGAACAGTGCTCAACGATCCACAACGACGTTTCGCTCCACGTGCAAGACTCGACATTCTAGGTGATATGATTTATGTTTACATTGCCTACTTGCTAGATTACATAGAATTTTGCTCATGGTATGCTTAGATAAACGTAACAACTGTTGATTGAAACACATGTGTGCTTACTCTCTTCTGTCATCGCACTTTCGCGAACCTCTCTCACTCATGTTTTCCTTTGATATGAAGATCATGAGTGGACGCGTTAACCTAACTCAAGCCTAGTTGGCGGCTTTGATCACTGAACAAGTTACTGCAGCACTTGCAGCTGCCCAGGCAGGAGGTATACCCTGCAGTTGCAACTCACTCTAGGATCTTTAGATCCTACTCTCATAACCCAACACTTGTGCTTAATTTTGTTTACTCTTACGCACACGACAAGTCAACACGCTCAGCCACCTGTGTGCACATTCAAGACGTTCATGGACTGTTGTCCTAGTACTTTCAGTGGCACTGAAGGAGCCGTAGGACTCCTCCATTGGTTTGAAAAGCTCGAGTCTGTCTTCTAGATGTGTGAATGCCCTGAGGCTCGTAGGGTGAAGTACGCCACTGGTACTCTCGAAGGCACTGCGCTAACTTGGTGGAACGCGCAAGTTCAGATGCTGGCGGCTGCTAATGCCACCCCATGGAATGATTTTAAGGAACTGATCAAACGTGAATACTGTAGTCGTGATGACATTCATAAGTTGGAAGTGGAGTTCTTTAACCTAAAGATGACGGGGTCAGAGATAGAAGCGTATACGAAACAATCCAATGAACTGGCAGTGTTATGTCCAACTATGGTGGATCCTCCCATCAAGCGCATTGAGCTGTACCTCAAAGGCTTAGTACCAGAGATTAAAAGTCATGTGACTGCTGCTAACCTTGCTACTATCCAGGATGTTACTCGTCTTGCTCATCGTCTCATAGACCAAGCAGTGGAACAGAACAAGCTGCCTAAACGTATTGGTGCTACTACTACTTCTGCTATTCCCAGTGATAACAAGCGAAAATGGGATGGAACGTCTAGCAAGGGTTCGACTTCAGCTCAGTCCCAGGCACAGCAGCGAAAGATGGATGACTATCAGAGCCCTGGTCAGCAGTCTTCTGGCAGTCAAGGGCAGGGTGGATATCGAGGAAACCACCCAAGGTGCAACATATGCAACAGGCACCACAGTGGTCAGTGCAACAGGGGTCGTTGCCAGAGGTGTCTCAAGATGGGTCATGAAGCTAAGGATTGCAGGAGCTCGCGACCTGCTAATTAGAACCAACAACAACAACCACCAGCTCCACAGAACCAGCAGCGATAACGAGGTAACAGGGGATGCTTTCAGTGTGGTGCTGATGGCCACTTCAAGCGGGACTGCCCCTAGTTAAATCAAAATCCGAACAACAACAATAACAACAATAATCAGGGCAATGGGAACAACAACGGGGGAAACAATAGGAACAATGGCGCCCGAGGTCAAGCGTTCGTGACTGGTCAGGGTGACGCAAGGAATGATCCTAACGTGGTGATGGGTAAGTTTCTTCTCGACGACTTTTATGTTACTGTCTTATTTGATTCGGGTGCCGATACCAGTTACATGTCTCTAAAAGTTAGTCAAATGTTAAAGCGCACACCAACACTTTTAAACACCAAGCATGTTGTATAGTTAGCAAATGGTAAAAGTCTAGAGGCCACACACATAGTTAAGGGTTGTAATCTTATCCTTGCTGGTCAGACTTTCTCTATCGATCTCATTCCTATAGTTTTGGGTAGTTTCGACATCGTCATTGGGATGGATTGGTTATCCCAACATCAAGCAGAGATCCTATGCAAAGAGAAGATTGTTCGTATTCCCCGTTCTGGTAAAGAACCTCTCGAAATTCAAGGCGACAAGAGTGGTGCTGTAGTGGGCATCATCTCCTTTCTTAAGGCCCAGAAGTGTTTGCGAAAGGGCCACACTGCTATTTTAGCACTCGTTACTGACGCATCAACGAAAGAGAAGAAGATAGAGGATATTCCAGTTGTACGTGACTATCCTCAAGTGTTTCCTGAGGGATTACCTGGTCTACCACCTCATCGCCAGGTCGAATTTCAGATCGAGCTAGCTCCTGGAGCAGTGCCCATAGCTCGAGCACCTTATCGGTTAGCTCCAACCGAACTGGAAGAACTGTCTAAGCAATTGCAAGACCTCTTGGAAAAGGGTTTCATTCATCCTAGCTCTTCGCCCTGGGGAGCTCCAGTATTATTTGTGAAGAAGAAAGACGGTACCTTCCTCATGTGCATAGATTACCGCGAACTGAACAAGGTGACCGTGAAGAATCGCTATCCTCTCCCACGCATTGACGACTTGTTCGATCAGCTGCAAGGGTCGAGCTACTATTCAAAGATTGATCTGAGGTCAGGCTACCATCAACTGAGAGTCCGGGACGAGGACGTCTCCAAAACAGCATTCAGAACACGCTACGGCCACTACGAGTTTCTGGTCATGCCATTCGGGTTAACAAACGCGCCTGCAGTCTTCATGGATCTTATGAACAGAGTGTGCAAGCCTTATTTGGATAAGTTTGTGATTGTATTCATCGACGACATTCTGATCTACTCTAAGAGTCGGGAGGAACACGAGCAGCATTTACGACTCATTTTAGAAGTCCTTCGAGCAGAACAGCTGTACGCCAAGTTTTCAAAATGCGACTTTTGGCTTCGCGAAGTCCACTTTCTAGGCCACGTGGTAAACAAGGATGGGATTCATGTTGATCCATCTAAGGTAGACTCGATTAAGAACTGGCCTGCACCTCGCACACCAACGGAAATTCGCCAATTCTTGGGTTTGGCAGGCTACTACAGGAGGTTCATCAAGGATTTTTCCAAGATTGCGCAACCTCTCACTTTACTAACTCAGAAAGGAGTCACTTACCATTGGGGTGAGCCACAAGAATCTGCATTTCAGCACCTAAAGGATAGACTTTGTAGCGCGCCTATTCTCTCATTACCTGAAGGCACAGACGATTTTGTAGTTTATTGCGACGCATCTATTCGGGGTATTGGGTGTGTATTGATGCAACGTGACAAGGTTATTTCATATGCGTCACGTCAACTTAAAGTTTATGAAAGGAACTACACTACACACGATCTGGAGCTGGGAGCTGTTGTCTTCGCACTCAAGATATGGAGACATTACCTGTACGGTACCAAGTGCACCATTTACACCGATCACAGGAGTCTTAAGCATATCTTCAAGCAGAAAGAGTTGAACATGCGACAACGTCGATGGGTCGAGTTACTGAATGATTACGAATGTGCCATCAAGTACCATCCGGGCAAGGCAAATGTTGTGGCTGACGCCCTCAGTCTAAAAGATACCACACCTAGGCGTGTGCGAGCACTACAACTCACCATCCAGTCTAGTCTTCCTGCACAGATACGAGATGCTCAGGTAGAAGCATTGAAACCAGAAAACGTCAGGGCTGAAGCTCTACGCGGCTCAAGGTAACGTGTAGAACAAAAGGAAGACGGCGCCTATTATGTAACGGGACGCATCTGGGTCCCACTCTATGGAAATTTACGAGAACTTGTAATGGATGAAGCACATAAGTCTCGTTACTCGGTACATTCTGGATCAGATAAGATGTACCACGATCTCAGAACTACGTATTGGTGGCCTAACATGAAAGCTCACATAGAAACTTACGTTAGCAAATGTTTGACTTGTGCGAGAGTCAAGACCGAATATCAGAAACCATCAGGCCTACTCCAACAACCAGAAATACCACAATGGAAATGGGAGCAAATTTCCATGGATTTCATTACTGGCCTGCCTAGATCTCAGCGTGGGAATGATACTATTTGGGTGATCGTGGATCGATTCACAAAGTCTGCACACTTCTTGGCTATTAAGGAAACAGATAAGTTCTCCACTCTAGCAGATGTCTACTGTTGGAACCTTAAGGTTTATGCATAGAGTAACACAATAGTTCAGGGTTGGTCTTGTAAATGTTTAACTAGTTATTTTGGGTCGACATGTATGGTTTGGGTTAGTCTAGTTAGTTTCGGTTGGGCCTAGGGTCTATACCCATATCATTTAGTATTTAAGCAAACATTAACCTTGGAGTTAAGGTTGATCAGTTAGTTGCGAACAAGAGAGGCCAGCCGAAACTCATTGTGTGTCTTGTATCCGTCACCTTCAATCAGTGAATGCAAGATATCTTGGTTTGTTTTAATTGCTTTTAGTGTTTCGGTTATATTTGTTCTTGAATCCGCTTGTGTTTGATTTCCGCACTTACACAAGTTATTGTTTGATATCATTGAAAGATCCACACGGGTTTTACAATTGGTATCAGAGCCAAGAAACCAAATCTTGGTTCGGTTTTGATATCATTCGGATTCAAGAAGTTTATGTTGTTACTGATCTTATTTACCAGTTTTGTGTTACAGGGATTTAGTTTGGTGTGGTGTGTTTCTTGATTTTAAGAATCATATCATTAAAACTGTTCTTGGCATAGTCTTCGTAATTGGTGTTGATTGTGGTTTGTGTGATTTCAGAGATTTGTGTTTGCTGATTTCTCGGAGATTTGGAGATCAAAGAAAATTCAAAGATTACAATATCTTTGAATTTTTGAAAAGTGCTGAAAATCAGGGATTACGAGTCAACAGATTTATCTCACATTTGTTTTGTAGGTCTCGACTCACAACCAGCCATCTCGACTTGTCAACATTTGGTCTCGACTCGTAATCAGCTATCTCGACTTGTAAACATCACAGTTTCGACTCGAAATCAGAATTAGTCTCGAGTCATAAATTGCTAGTCTCGACTCGCAACCAACTGAGGTCTCGAGTTGTCTGCTTTTGGTCTCGACTCGCAACCATCTGTGGTCTCGAGTCATCTTCGTTATTGTCTAGACTCGCAACCGTGGTCTCGACTCGCAACGAGATTTGGATTTTGAACTGTGAACAGAATCTTTGGACTTAAAATAATTAATTGATTAATTAATCATGTCTGCAAATAATGTTGAGTTGGCTGCCCTTAACAAACAACAAGAACTGGATTCAAAGGTTGGAACCACTACACGCATTCCAAGGTTGACTGATGCAAATGATTTTCCTGAGTGGAAATGGCGTTTTGAACAACATGTGAAGGTCAAGGATTCTAAAATTTGGAGAAGTATTCTGAGAGGTCCAAGGGAGATCATGACAGATAGTCCTACTGAACCTGGAGTAAAAATAAAGAAACCCAAAAGTGAATATACTGAAGATGATTTCAATATAATTGAAAAAGATGAAAGAGCACTGTCCTATTTGACCATGGGATTAGGTCCAGATATTGCTATTGGCTTTTGTACCTGCAAATCTGCCAAGGAACTGTGGGAATCTCTGATTGATGTTTATGAAGGAAATGAGGACATGAAGGAGAGTCGAAGAAATTTGCTGAGACAAAATTTCAACAATTTCAACCATATCTATTGAGAAACTGTTGATAACCAACTTCAGAGGTTTGTCAAACTGGTTACTCAAATGCAGATGGAAGAAATTCATACATCAAATGCTTCGACAAATAGACAACTTTTGAATGCGTTACCAAAAAGCTGGGATCATCATGTTGCAATGATCAAGAAAACAAAAGATCTTGCTAGGTGCAGCTTGTCAGAGATGATTTCTCATATCAAAGCCTGTGAACTAGATGATAAACAAAGAGAAACCAACTATTAGAACAGCATGCTAGCTGCAGGATTCTCTGTTGCTCCTACTTCGTCAAACAATAACAACGCAGCTCTCTTGTCTCAAGGAGGATTTCAAATGTTTAGCAACGCGGCATCTGCTAAGGCTGCTCCTACTTCAGCAAATGTCTATTACTCTGGGTCTCCTACACAAGCTGCTCCATCACTTTCTACTGCTGCTTCTGCTTCCGCTGTGAATGCATCCTCTGCTGCTCCTACTTCCACTGTGAAAAATGAGATGATTGCTTTCTTTACACAACAGTCTAAAGAAAATCTGGATATCGCAGCCTCTGTTATAAACTGTTTGAATGCATTTGTTGCAGGAAAAATTGACCCTCCTAAATGGTGTGGCGATGACTTACATCAGATTCATCCTGATGATGTTGAAGAAATGGACATCACTTGGCAGATGGCTATGGCTGCATTCAGGGCAACAAGGTTTATGAAAAGAACTGGTAAAAACAAATGGGGTGCTTCATTTACAGGAGCGTCTACAGTGCCTTTTAAACTACGCTGTTACAACTGTCATGAGGAAGGACACTATGCTCGAAACTTCACAAAGCCTCCGATTAATAGAGAACAGACTCCTGCCCAGCCCGTAACACCTAATCGATAGAGAGCTCTTGTGACCACATCAAGTATAATGGATGATGCTGCTACTGGAAGTCCTCAACCACTGGGATTAGCTCAAGCCTTAGTGGTTCAGCCTGACATCAACTTTGATTGGAATTCAGAAATTGAGCGACTGAACATTTCAGCTCCAGAAAATCAAGCTGCTTCAAACAACATTGCTTTCATGACCTCAAATGATCAAGTTTCTGTACCAGAGGAGGAGGCATCAGCTGAAAACTTGGCTCTCATGACCCAGATTCTTTCAGCTCCAGTCAAAGGTCTCACCAAAGAAGAGGTACTTTCTGCTTTCTGTACTCCTGAGTGTAGAGAAAGAGTTGAAGTTTATAGAATACACAACGCTGAGCTAATTCAAGATTATCAAGATATTAAAAATAAAAACTTTACTTTATCAAAAAATGAAAAACTTTATAAAGAAAAGATTGAAGCTCAGCGAAAAGACATCGTCAAACTCAAGGATGATGTAAGTGTGAAATCAACTCAACTCTTATATGTTCAGGAGAAACTGTGCACTGTGACTAAGGAACTGGAAGATATCAGAGATAGATATCAAATAAATGAGCTTAATATTAAGAAATTTGATTCTTCCAGCAAATAAGTCAAAAACTTGTGTGATCAACAGCTCGCATACAAGGAAAAGAAAGGGCGTGGTTTGGGTTTTAATCAGGCTCCTCCTCCCTATAATGACAATTATACTTATTTACCCATGACTGAGGAGGAGATGATGAATGAAAGTAAAAAGACTTATGGTCCCAAAAACAATAAGTCATCATTTAATGACAGACCAATTGAGAAACAGAAGTCGGCTCCAATAATTTTTTTTTCTAAAGGCTCAATTGATCCTAACACTTCGTCTTCATATGCAGATAAAGTATCTGAAGTAAAATGTGAAGATGTTCTTGGGAGTGAACCAGTTGTTCATACTAATATTTCTGAAAATTATTTTGAACAAACTGAATCTGATATTGCTTTTGGTCGGTCTTTGTTTGCATCGTTTTGTGGTTATGTTTCGTCTAGTGAGCCTGATGTTTTGGGCAAAACTGATAATGTTTGTGGTGAAACTTTGAACAATAAGTCTGGTGATGAATTTTCTTCAGTTAATGATTGTGAATGTGATGTTTCTAACCCTTTGGTTGATGACAGTGTTACAGGTGAGGTCCCTCAGGACACATTCAGTGAAACTACTGAAACTTCTTCACAAGAAAATCAAGAGTTTTGTGATTCTTCTTCTGAATCTGTCTCAGTGGGCATCCCTAATGTTGAATCTAGTGGGATCCCATTGGAAACTATAGTGGAAATTGAACCTGAATTAGTTTCACATGATAAATGTGTTGATGAAACGCATGTTGATGAGACTTCTGCAAGTTCAAATACTGAAACTGAATCTGGTAAAGAAGAAAAAGGGTTTAAGTTAAATAAAGAGTCATCAGAAAATGTTTTTGAAATTAAAACATCAACTTCAAATGATGATCACGGTAAATAAAGGGTGTCAAATTGTTCATCAACATTACATGAATGTGTAAATTCTAATCAGCAGACACCAAAATGCTCAGAACAGCCACAAGCAAAGCATATTAGGAAAATCAAAACGTCCAATCATTCAAAACCAAACAAAGATTCTTCATTAAAGTATCAAAATTTTCAAAATACTCTCACAATGAAACGGCAAACATGTTTTAATTGTGGAATTGCTGGACACATTGCCGAAAACTGTGTTCAACTCCCAAGTGCCCAGTCCAAGGAGAAGTTTGTACAAAATCAGAAGGTCAAGTCTAACCGATATCGTTGTTCAGAGTCAATGACGACTGAAAAGTCTAAGACAATGAAAAACAACTATCGCAAGACTAAACCTTCTGATCAAGATTGGAATGCAGCCAAACGTAAAAAACAAAATCAACAAAATGATTTTCGAAGAAATCAATATAAAGCTTTTGGTAACTACAATTCTCAATGGTCAAACAAGCATTGGAAACCTAAAGCTAAGGCCACGCAATCCAATCCGTCTCATACATTTCATCAAAATTATGCCATTGAAAATACTTCGAAGTTTTTAAATAAAGACAATTTAGTGTGGCAGAGAGTGACTTACATTGATGCACAAGGAAAACCCAGATCCACTATGGGCTGGGTTCCTAAATCTAACTGATCCCGCTAATTGTGCAGGAACAGCTGTGGAGGACTACCGTGCGCCTCTGGTACATGGATAGTGGCTATTCCAGGCACATGACGGGAGACTTATCCCAACTGATAAATGTCAAAGAATTTAATGGTGGATATGTCTCATTTGCGAGAGGAGAATCAGGAAGGATCACATTGAAAGGAACAGTAAGAAACGGCGTTTTAAGCTTCGAGAATGTTAACTATGTTCCAGAACTGAAACACAATCTGTTGAGCATCTCTCAGATTTGTGATCGAGGAAATTTAGTTCACTTTACAAAGAAAGGATGTTATGTACTTAAACCTGGGATTGTCATTCCAGAAGATTGGTTCTTAATGTCAGCAGAGAGACGAGGAAACGCTTATGTGATTGATATGAACAAGAAACCGTGTGAAGAAGTTACTTGCCTATTCTCGAAGATTTCAGAACATGATGGTCTACTGTGGCATCGTCGCCTTGGGCATGTGAACATGAAGAATCTGAACCGACTGGCTAAAGGTCAACTAGTCTGTGATCTTCCAATCAAAGATTTCATGTTGGTTGAAAAATGTGTTGCTTGTGCGAAAGGAAAAGCTCATCGAAAACCTCATAAGTCTAAACCTGCACCCTCAACGAAAGCTGTGCTCGAATTACTTCACATGGATCTTTTTGGTCCAGTGAATGTGTTGAGTATTGGCAATAAAGCTTATTGTCTCGTAATCGTTGATGATTATTCACGTTACACCTGGGTGTATTTTCTCAGCCACAAGAATGAAACTGCAGTCTTAGTGAAACAATTCATCACTCTGGCAGAAAATCAAGCGAGCACCAAAGTGAAGGTTATTCGATCTGACAATGGGACAAAATTCAAGAACGTAACTTTGGACACATTTTGCACTGAAAAAGCAATTGATCGTCAGTATAGTGCACCACGAACTCCTCAACAGAATGGAGTAGCTGAAAGAAAAAATCGTACTCTTATTGAGGCTGCACGAACTATGCTGGCTGACTCGAAGCTTCCTAGTTTCTTTTGGGCTGAAGCAATTAGCACGGCTTGTTACGTCCAGAATCATGCTTTAGTAAATAAACGTCATATGAAAACTCCTTATGAGAATCTGGAAGGACGTAAACCTTCTGTTTCACACTTTCGTATCTTTGGATGTCCATGTGTATTATTACTTCTGGACTCTAATGGAAAGTTTGAAGTCAAAGGGGACGAATGTTTCTTTGTTGGGTATGCAAAAGGCTCTGCCTATAGAGTATACAACAAAGTAACTAAAAAGGTCGTCGAGTCGTGCAACATTGAATGGCTCGAAGAAAATGCTACGGATGCTAGAGTTGGACCAGATTGGTTATATGATTATGCAAATTTGTTTAAATCATTTAACATTTTGTCAAGTGTTTCTTCAGATGCAGGTGTGTCTACGCCAAAGCAGCCACTGTCTTATGGTGATACTGAGGAAGAAGAACAGGCAAAAGGGTGCTTCAGACATCATACCGTTGACCCGCCAGGAATGGTTTTTACACAACATCCTTTGCCTCAACAAACGTCTCATCAATCTCCTGAAGGTGCACAATCCAGTAGAATTTCAACTAATGCAGCTGGGTCAGAACTGTTCGCTGAAGAATGTACTGTTACCAATTCTGTGAGTCACAGTCCGGTAGCACCTAATGAGGGGGAGTCAAGCAACATACACACATCTCCAGACGAGACAATACCTGAATTTGCCATTCCAACAAGTGTTCAAAGAAATCATCCTATTGAGAATGTGATAGGTCCCGTGAATGCAGGAGTTCAGACCAGAAGCCAATCAGGAACCATTAATTTGTGCTTATATTCTAGCTACATTTCTCAAATTGAACCTAAAACCATTGATGTAGCGTTGCAGGAACCAGGCTGGGTTGATGCTATGCATGAAGAGCTAAACCAGTTCAAGAAGCTAGGAGTATGGAGACTTGTGGAGTTGCCAAAAGGAAAACGCAAGCTTGGAACTCGCTGGGTTTTCAGAAACAAGCAAGATTCTGAAGGAGTTATTGTTCGAAATAAAGCACGATTAGTGGTCCAAGGATTCAGACAGATAGAGGGACTGGATTATGATGAAGTCTATGCCCCTGTTGCTCGACTTGAAGCAATCCGGATTTTCTTAGCATACGCATCCTTCATGGGATTCACTGTTTACCAGATGGATGTCAAAACGGCATTTTTGTATGGAGAAGTGAAGGAAGAAATTTTTGTTGAGCAACCGCTGGGTTTTATTCATCCAGACCATCCAGAATATGCCTACAAGCTTGACAAGGCATTATATGGGTTGCATCAAGCACCTAGGGCTTGGTATGCTACTCTGACAGAACATCTTCTGGCTCATGGATACACACGAGGCACAATAGATCAGACTCTGTTTATCAAAAGAGTGGGCAAAGATCAAATCTTGGTTCAAATTTATGTCGATGATATTATCTTTGGGTCTACAAGTGAGGAGCTTTGCAAAGATTTTGAGAGAGTTATGCAAAAGAAGTTCGAGATGAGTGCACTCGGTGAAATGACATTGTTTTTGGGTTTACAAGTTAAACAAGATTCACGGGACATTCTAATTCATCAAGGGAAATATGTGGACGATGTGCTGAAGAAATTCAAGTTCACTGATGCTAAACCGGCAGAAACTCCAATGGCGGAAAGACCGTTGTTAACTGAAGATGCTGAAGGATCCTCTGTTGATCAACGACTTTATAGGTCTATGATTGGATCGTTGATGTATCTGACGGCTAGTCGTCCTGACATTATGTTTGCTGTCTGCGATTGCGCACAATATCAGGCTAATCCTAAAACTTCTCATCTTACTGCTGTTAAACGAATCTTTCGGTACCTTAAAGGCCGACCCAGGTTTGGTCTGTGGTATCCGAGGGATTCGAATTTTGACCTGTTTGTGTTTTCTGACAGTAATTTTGGAGGCACTGACAAGGACAGGAAATCCACCTCTGCTGGATGTCAATTTTTTGGTGACAGGCTCATTTCTTGGCAATGCAAGAAGCAACAAACGGTAGCTATTTCCACAGCTGAAGCAGAATATGTTGCAGCTTCGGCGTCTTGCTCTCAAGTGGTGTGGATGCAACATCAATTGCAGGACTACGGTTTGACTTATCTTAAGACTACCATATACTGTGATAATGATGCTGCCATACAAATTGTGAAAAATCTTGTTTTCCACTCAAAAACCAAGCACATTGATATTAAAGTTCATTTTATACGAGACTGTTTTGATAGAGGTCTTATCAAACTTGAGCAAAGCGACACAGATGCAAATGCTACCAATTTGTTCACAAAACCTGTCAGCAGTTCGAAATTTCAAGTGGTTGTGGATTTTTTTGAAAATGATCTTCTTTGCTGACTGAGCATGTCTTTGTTTTATTCGTAGGTAAATTTGTTCATAAAGTTTTCTATTCTTAGGTAGTTTTTATTTATGCTCAAATTTAGGGGGAGAAAATTATGAAAAATACAAAAAACATTAAAAAATTAAAAAAATACAAAAAGAGGCGTTGCATGACTGGGAAATGAAATGAATTTTCACATTATGGTCAAGGGCTGACTCATGTAAAACCAGTATCGAAATAGTTTGACTCTATTATGATGTGTTGGTAGGCTCTATCCTTAAGACTGGAAACATTGACTGTTTTGTTCAGAACTAAAATAGTACATGACCTCAGAAAAGAAAATCACTTGGAATTAGCTCATGTCTATTTGAATGTCTGTATGTTGTCCCGATACACACAATTTTGGTCTGACTCTGAAATCTTCTCTGAAAAAGTCGTGTATCTCCTCTACTGCATCCAGATATATGCTGACCTGGAGGTGCTAGGCAACGTCAGCTTCCGCTGCTTCCAGATACATGCTGACCTAGCTGTACGTTGTCGCTCTGTAGATCAATTATACACCCGAAAGAGGCCCTCAAGTGCCCAAAAGAAACCCAAGAAACCTATATCAAACTGAGAAAAACTCATTTTATCTGTATATTATACCATCTCTGCTTAAGATCTTTTCTGTTCTCTTCTCAATCTATTCCCAGTTAAGATTTCAGAGATCTGGATTGGACTTGTGAAATATGTGGTAGGGAAGCTACTTGCATGATAGAGTGTGCTCTATATAACTCCGGGATTTGATTAGTATTTATTTGGGTGTTCATTGTTAAGAAATCAAAACACGATAAAATTTGTTACAGGCAGTTATATGGAAAAGGTCTAGGGAGGTGAGTTTAGATGGACAAATATACTGGCAATCGTCTAGATCATTCGGTAGTAGATCAGTGTTGATAAGTGAAGTCAAGCCCGAAACCTCGTGATTTGATCCCTGAGCAATTTTGTTAATTTCCTATTTTATTTTTGTAAATAACAGTTTCTAATATTTATTTTTGTTTTAGGTTTTTGCATTCATGGAATGTGCTCAGAAGGTTAAGTGGGTTATTGAAATTATATATGATATTTAAAGGATGTGTTTCATAAATGAATTAATTGATTTAATTAAAAATCCTTAAATATCAGTCTTAGCCCAACAATTGGTCTCGGCCCAAAGTATAAATGGCCCAGTTCACATTTGGGATGAGGTATATAAGACAAGTCTCGAGTCGAGACCTCATTTCTCACTCGAGACCAACTGATATTCTCTCTCAAAATTTCGGCAAGTTTTTTTTACTATTTCCGACGCGTTTTTCCGGTCTCGATTCATCGATTTTTAAAGGTATTTTGATGTTTCTTTTGAAGTTTTGTAGGAAGTTTGAAGATTTGATGCTGATTATATGAAGATTTGAAGATGAACTAGAACCCTAGTTTTGAATATATCTTGGTCTTCAAATAAATCATAGGGTGTTTTGGGATTTTGAACCAAAAAGCTGAGAAGATGAAGTTGTTTGTGGGGTCTCGACTCAGATAACACATAAGGACTCGAGACTGGTGGTTACGAGTCATAATCTCATGGTCTCGACTCGAGACCTCAAGGTTTCGGCTCATGGTCTCGACTTGAGAACTCATAGTCTCGACTCATGGTCTCGACTCGAGAACTCATGGTCTCGACTCATGGTCTCGAGTCAAAATTAACAGTCTCGAGTCAAAATTTTATTATCTGAGTCATGATGCTGTTGACCTGTTCTGATTGTTGACTTTATGATTTGAAAGTTTCATACAAATATATAACTGTAAATGTTTCTAATGCATTTTCGCTTTATGCAGAATATGGATTTGAAATTCATTTCTACACATAATCAAGCAGGGTACTTGGCACCACCTCCGGAGAAACACAAGAAGATGTACCGACAGTTGTAGAATTGTTCACGCATTACGAGAAAATCCAGTAGTTTACGAAAGTCTCATTCAAGAATTTTGGAAAAGTGCAAGGATTGAAGTTGTTGAAGGAAAAGGAGTTATTGTTGCTGACAGATGATTCGAGAAGTATTACAGTTCAATGACCAAGAAACAGATTCCATTGAACTTCCAGTTGGAACTGTGGAAGCAATATTACCTCGATTGAGTTATGAAGGGAAGTATCCGCCTTTGGTAAAGAAGTTCGTGCATCCTTATTGGCGTCTTTTGGTGCACATGTTTATTCTGTGCATGACAGAAAACAAAGGAGGTACTGATCAATTGAATATCACACAGTCTGCTGCTCTTGTTTGTGTGATAACGAATTAGCCTTTCAATTATTCAAAGTATATTTTGGAAGCAATGAAGAGAAATGTGTTCGGAGTAATAAAGGACAAATTTCTCATGTATCCAAGGTTCTTGCAAATGATTTTTAATGCTTGTTATCCAGAGTTGGAGAGATCTGGTAACACCTTGGATTTAAAACCCATGGGCCCTGCATGTTTTGGTGCTCTCACTTCTAAAAAGGGTACAGAAAAGAAATTTGAAGGGTTAATTCCTCTTGAGAAATTTGGTCAGTTTGCTGAGACTGAAGATGTAGTGGCTGATCCAGTGATAGTTCAACCCGTTCCACTGAGTGCTGCACAAGTTAATGCATCGGTGAATGCTATGATTGCTGAAGAGCATGATATTTAAGGAGATATTGAAGATGAGCCTGAGACAGAGATTTTAACAATCAACTCTGATGATGAAGGCATAGAGATTATGTGTGATTCAGGAGATGATGAAGAGCTTCCTCCTGAAGCTGAAGCTGATATTGCGGTTTCCGCTGTTCCACCTGTGATTTCTGCTGAAAATTTGGCTTTGCTGTTAAAGTCTGTAACTGATAAGATGGGAAATCCTCCTTCTGATCTTTCAGTATCAAGTGAAGAGCCTAGTGAGAACCCAAAGGATCCTGATTCATTGCCTTCGAAGCGGAAAAGGAGGGATCCTCGACTCGGAATGTATGTTGAACAACACAAGGATCAATCCATGAATATTGCTGAAGATGATGATGGTTTATATGACTTCGATTTTGAGAGAAGTGTCACTGATACCACCACCACTACTGAAAATATCTTTGAGTTTGATGCTGATGCTCAAAGAGATAATTTAGAGTCCACCATTGCTGATGTTCAAGCTACGAATGTTGTTTCTGAGTCTGTAAGTGGGTCAGTACCACTTGGTATTTCTGAATCTGCAGGTCCTTCTAGAATTGTTCATGACGTGCCTAGCAGTTCAAGTGGTAAGAGACCTGAAGAATAGTTGAGGATGCCATTTGATGATGACTCAAGTGATGATGATGAGTTTATTAGCATGAGGGAGATGAAGAAACGACTGGTTGTGCTTGAGCAAGATTCAATTCCCAAAGATGCCAAGATTATTCAACTTGAAGATACTATAGTGAAGAAAGATCAACAGATTGAACAACTTCAAGGAGATGTTAGTTTGTTGTTCAATATGGTTTATGATTTACGTGGAAAGTTGGAGAAGAAATTTGGGCAAGAGTTTTTTGATCCGACTGACGTTGAAAACAGAAGAAAAGCTTTCGATAAGGATGATGCTGAGAGAAGTGCTGCTATGGAGCAATACTTCAAAAGAGTTACTGATCCAGCGACAGACAAAGAGAAGGCTGAAAGAATTAAAAAGAAAAGGGAGTTTGTAATTTTGAAGAACAAGAATCTAAATCCAGATGATGATGATGCCCATGCAACTCACCATTTAATGGATGTTGGTGAAACTCTCTATGATAAAGTTGGAAATCGTTCTGGTGTGGTTAGCTGGGGATTTGATCATGATCGCAAAAGATGGTGGATAAATAGAAAAGTTGGCCCTGTCGAGTGGTACAAACATCTAGGCCAGTTTTAGTCTTTCACTAAGGTTGATTTGACAAATTTGTCTAAAGCACCTTATGTAGATGATAAGCCTGGAGGTCCTGGATATGTGTTTTTCGAGAGATTGAAGAGGGAAGTTCTTCGTAACTTTCCTTCGATGCGCACGGCAGAATCCTTTGTTAAACCAGTTAAAGGCATTAGAGATCCATACACAAACAAGCGTATGAAGATTGTGCACTGGCCTATAACTGACAAAGAAAAGATGATTCCGTTGGTGAAAAAGATTCCAAAAGGTGCTTTGAAGTCCTTACATTTCTGGGCTTATGGTGAGCGTCTAGGACAGGCAGTGTTTGTTTGTGATGATGATGTGAATTTTTGATTGGTTGATCAAGTTGATGTGCTGAATCTTGCTCTTGAAGACCTGGAGGTGTTAGCTCGAAATCAAATTAGAGCTACTGAAAAGTATGAAGAGATTGCAAAAGGATGGACTGCTGCTGTTGTTTCAGCTATTCATATTCGCACAAAAGGTTTTGGTGGGCTCAAGGATCGGTTGGGTGGTGATCATGAAAGTTGAAGTCTCAAGAATCTCCATGCATAAACCTAGGGGGAGATTGTTGGAACCTTAAGGTTTATGCATAGAGTAATACAATAGTTCAGGGTTGGTCTTGTAAATGTTTAACTAGTTATTTTGGGTCGACATGTATGGTTTGGGTTAGTCTAGTTAGTTTCGGTTGGGCCTAGGGTATATACCCATATCATTTAGTATTTAAGCAAACATTAACCTTGGAGTTAAGGTTGATCAGTTAGTTGCGAACAAGAGAGGCCAGCCGAAACTCATTGTGTGTCTTGTATCCGTCACCTTCAATTAGTGAATGCAAGATATCTTGGTTTGTTTTAATTGCTTTTAGTGTTTCGGTTATATTTGTTCTTGAATCTGCTTGTGTTTGATTTCCGCACTTACACAAGTTATTGTTTGATATCATTGAAAGATCCACACGGGTTTTACATCTACCTTAAGGAAGTTGTCTCGAGGCACGGGGTGACAACCTCTATTATCTCTGATCGGGATGCACGCTTTACTTCAGAACTATGGCAAGCAATGCATAAATCTTTTGGCTCACGATTAGATATGAGCACCGCTTACCATCCGCAAACGGATGGGCAGTCCGAACGCACCATCCAAACCCTAGAAGACATGCTTCGGGCGTGTGTAATCGATTTCGGCAACAGCCGGGAAAAACATCTCCCGTTAGTGGAGTTTTCGTATAACAACAGTTACCACACCAGCATTCAAGCCGCTCCATTCGAGGCATTGTACGGGCGTAAATGCCGATCACCTCTTTGTTGGGCAGAGGTGGGTGACAGTCAGATCACGGGTCCAGAACTGGTGGTAGAAAAAGGTTTGGTGTCAAAAGGTTTTGTAAAACTGATATTTTTATTATTCTAGAAGGCTCAAAATGTTTTATTTATTATATTAGACCAGTAGAAAAAGGTTTGGTGTCAAAAGGTTTTGTAAAACTCATTTTATAGCCCAAAAGGGCAAAACTGACAATTAGCGAATAAAGCTTAGAACTCTAAGTTATGCTCAGCCTAAAAATAAATAAAAATCTTCAAAAATCTCAAAATATTATTTTATATCAGTAGGTAAAAATTTTGGTGTCAAAAATTGGGTTTAGATAGGCTATACGCTAATTATGCCGTTTAATTAATAAAAAGCTTTCTAATTACGCTATTGAGCATAACTCTTAATCTAGACCTCAAACTGATGTCAAATTTTAGGGACAAGTTTATAAATCAGTAATAAATATTATTGTCCTCTCATATTTTCAAAATTTTCGTTTTAGGGTCAAAAGGGCATAAAGGTCAACATTTCGGCATTTAACGGGAACATGCATGAATCTAGGATTTCTATGGAACCAAGTTGTATAACCTCCGAGGGTTATACTAACCTATAATATGGTCCTAATGGAATCCTAAGGCATATCTAAACTAAGCCAAATCGGGTCAGAACTGAAAGTCAAAGCAAAATTCAACTTTTGCGAGTTTCGGTTCCGAACCGAGCTTATACTTAGAATTGTCGGGTTGAATCATGCTTAGGCATGTTCAACTAATATTTACCAAGTTATTAAAGTGGGAAAACTGATTTTATGACTTTTATATTAATAGTTATGAATTTTATTTAAAACTAACCCGTTTGACCTCTATTTGACCCGACAATTTAACTAAGTAAACGTGGTAATTAGGAGGTGCCCTTTTGAGGGTTAAACACCTACCTAATTACGGTCAAGTAGCCAAGTTCGTTGCGAAAAATGGCTTAACCGTCTAAAAGTCAAAGCGTTTATCGAAACGCTTGACTTTTCGGCTATAACCGCTAAATAATTAAACTAAGCACGAAAGGACACTTACAAAGGGTCCAAGCAAGGATGGAATTGATCCTAAATTCTCAGGTATGAAGAGCAAGGTCTCCAACTTAGAGAATTCAGAAATCAAGTGTGAGTTGGAATGAAAGCTTGTGGGTTTATATAGTTTTTCCAAGACCGTTAAGATCGTTCCTCGATAAACGAGCTTCGATCTCATCCGTACACATGTGCCCATGGTTTTGTGAAACCATGGGAGCCCATAGTTTCATTAAAACCATGTGCAAATGAGGGGAACAGCTGGAACAAGCTGGAATTTAGATTTTTCATTTTGGTCCCTTCCTAAGATAACTTTGGCAGAATGTCAATTTTGGTCCCTGAATGTGCAAAACATGGTTTTTGATGCATTTTTGACATGTTTAAGCCCCGTTAATCCCATTTCAAGGCTCTAAAATGAAGTTAAAGTATAGGAAACATGAAACATGCTCAAAAATATCTCAGATGTCGGTTCGTTTGGTCGTACGGTTGCGTTGTTCGGTTAATTACGACGAAACACGAACGAATGCGAAAACGATCCAAATTACGCGACGAATGGATTTTTATCATGCCAATCACTAAAATAAAATATTTTAATGATTAAATAAAGTTTTGGATGTCCGGATGTATTCAGAACGTGAGATATGCGCGAAAATGCAAACTTGTGCACTTTTTGACACTTTTAGTCCCTGCTTGACTTAATAGTTTATTTTTGCGCACCAAACACCTCTAAGCCTATATCTAATCTATCTAAAGGATAAATAGGGTATGTTTAACTCATGGTCATATTCCAGAAGGTCCGTTACCATACGGATCGGCATACTTTTGCAGTTTGACGCAAATAGTCCTTCAATTGCGCAAAGTAGCGCGAAATGCCGTTTAAGGATATCCAAGCCTTCCATGGCCCATATTGATCATTCCCAAGCATATACTTAAATATAACTACACTCCCGTTCACGTAAATGGTCATCGAGAGGCGTATGTTATGGGCGAAATTCTGAGCCCATATCCTGAGGGATATCTTGGATTATATCTTGGTTATATGATATCTGTTCACATCCGGGATGCTGATTCAGGATATTGGTAACATCCTGAATGGTATCCTCAGGATCACTAACGGATTATGTGCAGGTACGTGGGTTAGAAGCTAGCAACATTCATAAGGAATCATCTCGCGGGAGACTCGGTCCAAGTTGTTCAAATAAAGACGTTGAAGCTGCATTACTCGATCTACAATGTTAACTATGGAATATTCGGAGTATCCCATATTTATAGGAATTATCGTTTGTAATTTGTTACTATAAATAGGTGGGTATACCAGATCGAATAGGACATCACATCAACACTTGCTACACTCTTACACTTGTTCTCTAGCAATTTTTACTTTCGCACAAAAGCATTGTAACACTTAGCGATCTGGTCTATATCCTGCACTGTATCCTGAAGTTTAAAGTAATAAGAAGAACAAGGCAGCTGCGATTGTCAGCTCCCGAGGTTTTATGCCGGCGATCTAGATTGATCAAGGGCTTTCCTCGTACATCTC
Source organism: Helianthus tuberosus (assembly GCA_030545235.1). Lineage (NCBI taxonomy): Eukaryota > Viridiplantae > Streptophyta > Magnoliopsida > Asterales > Asteraceae > Helianthus > Helianthus tuberosus. The sequence goes on along the minus strand of JARYGA010040151.1, from coordinate 6,936 downwards.
GTGTCACCTCCTTTTACTTTTTGCTCATTGTTTGATCGTAGATACAGCTCAATATCCTGAGCCGTATCCTGAATACAGTTTTTCCAAACAACTTAACCAACATATTTTCAACACACTTTTTAGCACACTACCTCACTTAACTAATTTGATCACTAAATTGCTTCGGTAATTTTTGACCAAAACAATTTGGCGCCCACCGTGGGGCAAGTGGTGCTACTTTTACTAAAAATCTTTGTGAAATCGCTAATCGGTTTTCTATTTTCAAAATTTTTTTTCACATTGTCTACAATGGCCTCAAGATCAAACATGAGCTCCTCCACTATGTCTGCTATGACTTCTGCTACTACCGGTTCGGTGCTTCCACCACCTCCTCCAAGGAGGCCAACCTCTTCACAACCTCAGGATATTATCCCTAGTCGGAGTGTTCAGGGATCTGCTCCCATTTTAGCTTCTAATGATGAAATTCTAACCTTATTTGGAAGTGTGCAGGAACAAATGAGGCAGCAACAGGAAACAAACCAAATGCTGTTGAGGGAAATACAACTCTTGAAGTCTGGCTCGAGCAGATCTGCTGAGGATATCGTCACTCCACTACAAACCAAATGTTGTTGAGGAACTCAAGGAAGCATGCTTGTGCAAGGGTTTTGGCTCTACCTTAATAGGATCAGCCTTGAAATGGCTCCTAAACGTTCCTCCTCATTCGATTACATCATTTGCTCACCTAGTGAAGTTATTTAATAGTCAGTTTTCTTGTAGTAGAAGCTTTGAAAAACTAACAAGTGACCTCTACAGGATAACGCAGGGGCCTCAAGAATCCCTAAGGGATTATGTGAACAAGTTCAGCCGGGAATCCTTAGACATACCGCATCTTGATGTTGCAACAGCTGTGCAAGCTTTCAAGATGGGGCTGCAAAAAGATTCTCAATTTTACCAAGACCTTGTAATGAACCCATGCAGGAACTTGGATGAAGCTCGAAACAGGGCCCTAAGATATATTCGATTGGAGGATGACAGAAAGATGCAAGAGAGGATGAACTCATCCAACACCTATGAGACAACTAACAGGAAGTCAGAATCCTCATTTAAGCCATATCGCCCTAAGCCATATGGTAGAAATGAAAATAAGAAAGTGAATGCTGTCGAAGACGAGGATCCTGAAGAATATCCTGAATTATCTGAATATTGCTTTTCTGTTAACATTCCTGAATTGATGTATGCCATGCAGGGTTTAGGAGACAAGGCTAGGTGGCCTCGAAAGAATCAACAAAAAGCTGATTGGAAAGATAAGTCAAAATGGTGTGCCTTCCACGAAGATTTCGGACATGTGACTGAGGATTGCATTGCCCTAAGGAAAGAAATAAGCTATCTTCTGAGCAAGGGGTATTTGAAAGATCTCTTAGTAAGAAAGAAGAACATGGGTCCGGATACTGAGAAGGATCCTGAACGAGCAGCCTCACCTCCCGCGGATGCTAAGATAATCAACTTCATTTCAGGAGGATCCGATATTTGTGGGACTTCGTATTCGGCAGGGAAGAGAAATGCAAAGGAAGCTAAAGCTGAAAGGGGAGACAAACTTGTCAGGATTACTACCCTCACAACTGACAAAGTGATCACATTTGATGCTGATGACAGGGATACTATTCATGATCCTCATCATGATGCTCTGGTAATAACGTTATATGTGGCTAACCATTTTGTATGCAGGATATTGGTTGATAATGGCAGCTCTGTCAATATAATCCAACTAGAGACTCTGAAGAGAATGAATGTATCTCCAGTGGATATCACTTCAAAGTCCACCGTGCTTGTTGGGTTCAGTGGAGAGGCTAGGAACACAGTGGGAGAGATAAAATTACCAGTATATGTTGAAGGAGTCAACTCGATACAACGTTTCTGTGTAATGGATTCTCTATCCTGCTATAATATCATACTGGGAAGACCATGGATTCACGATATGAAGGCTGTGACATCAACATATCACCAATGCATCAAGATCCCTACCCCTTGGGGAGTCGTCAAGGTTGAAAGTGATCAGCAGGAGGCGAAAGAATGCTACTCAACCTCGATGAAATCCTCAACCAAGCCTAGTGCAGCATAGCAATTAAAGATGCGGACCCAGGATATCATGGAGGATCCGGAGCATGATGTGAAGAAAGTTATCCTGGACCAGGATAATCCTGATATCTCGGTGCTCGTAGGAACCAATATCCCTCAGGATATTGAAGAACAGTTAATTAACTTTTTGAAATGCAGGATGTTAACGTTTGCATGGAAGCATGAGGATATGACAGGCATATCCAAAGACATTATCACTCACAAGCTTGGAATTGATAAATCATTCAAGCTTGTTCAGCAAAAAAGAAGGAAATTTGCTCCTGAGCGGAATACGATTATCCAAGAGGAAGTTGAGAGATTGTTGAAGTCCAGGATGATCAGAGAAGTTAAGTTTCCAAGGTGGCTAGCAAACGTAGTCGTGGTACAGAAGAAAAATGGGAAATGGAGAGTCTGTGTAGACTACACAGATTTGAACAAGGCTTATCCTAAAGACCCATTTCCTCTTCCTCACATTGATGCAATGGTGGATGCTACTGCCGGGCATGAAATGTTAACCTTCATGGATGCATCCTCAGGATTTCAACAGATTCAAATGGAACCCTCTGACTAGGAGGATACTGCCTTCATGACACCAACAGGTATTTATTGTTATACGGCTATGCCTTTTGGTATGAAAAATGCAGGTGCAACATATCAGAGATTGGTAAATATGATGTTCAAAGACAAGCTGGGGGACACCATGGAGGTATACATTGACGATATGGTGGTAAAATCGAAAAAAGCCCAGGACCACCTCCAGGATATTAAAGGAGCATTTGATATCCTGAACCAATATAACATGAAGCTAAATCCTGCTAAGTGTCATTTCGGAGTGGGGGCAGGAAAATTTCTAGGATATATGGTGACCAAAAGAGGAATAGAGGCGAGCCCGGAACAAATTAAAGCCATCTTGGATATTAAGTCACCCTCGAATATGAAAGATGTTCAACGATTAACAGGGAGAGTGGCAGCATTGAACAGATTTATTTCAAGATCTTCAGAGAAATGCAAAGAGTTTTATGATATCCTGAAGAAGAATAAGAAATTTGAATGGGGTGAGAAACATGAAGCAGCCCTGCAGGATTTGAAGCAATATCTTACAACTGCACCTCTGCTAATGAAGCCTGAGAATGGTGAACCACTATCCCTATACCTCGCAGTATCAGGAAATGCTGTAAGTGCCGTCCTTGTAAAGGATCATGAAGGTCAGCAATATCCTGTTTATTATGTTAGTAAAAGTTTGTTAAATGCTGAAACTAGGTATTCTCATTTAGAAAAATTGATACTAGCATTAGTTATGGCATCAACGAAGCTTAGACATTACTTTGAGACACATAGGATTCATGTTAAAACAAATTATCCTGTCAAAAATGTGCTTAGGAAACCAGAGATATCAGGCAGGATGGCCAAGTGGTCAGTAAAATTGAGTGCCTATGATTTAGTATATGAACCTAGAAATGCCATAAAGTCTCAGGCTTTAGCTGACTTTGTGGCTGATTTCAGTAGTGACATTCAGGATGAGGTAGACCTAGAAGTCCAACAGTTAGGAGAATCCTCAGGATCCTGGACATTATATACTGATGGTGCATCTAATGTACGAGGTGTAGGATTGGGAATACTACTAAAATCGCCACAGGGGGACATATTACCCCAGGCTATTAGATGTGAATTTCCTGCTACTAATAATGAAGCAGAGTATGAGGCTTTAATTGCAGGATTAGAGTTGGCTAAGAATATGAGCATCAAGAATTTGCAAGTATATGTTGACTCCTTGTTAATTACTAACCATTTTAATGGATCTTATGCAGTTAAGGGTGAGAAATTAATCGAATACCTCGATATTCTCAAAAAATTAGCAGGATATTTCGATGTTTTTTCACTTGAACAGGTACCATGGGAGGATAATGCTGAAGCAGATACCTTAGCAAATCTGGGATCATCGATCAGGATACCAGAAGGGACCCAAATACCAATATTACATATCTTGTATCCTGCAACGAATCCTCAGGATAAAGAAGTAGCGGGTATTCAGGATCCTGGAGCGGAGTATCCTAAACCGGATCCTATATCCTGGATGGCTCCAATCATGAGATATCTCAAGGAAGGACACATCCCCAAAAATGAAAATCCTAAGGCATTTAGGATGAAGGTATCACGATTTACTATTATAAATAATGTTTTATACAAGAAATCTCTTGCAGGACCGTATTTGAGGTGCTTGGAGGATCCTGAAGCAAGAGAAGTACTTCAGGATATACATGAAGGGGATTGTGGTAATCACACTGGGGGCAGGTCACTGTTCTCGAAAGTATTAAGAACATGATATTATTGGCCAACGATGAGGAAAGATGCTACGGAATATGCTCGAAGGTGTGATGCATGTCAAAGGCATAGTAACATACTACATCAACCAGCTGAAGCACTATATCCTGTAGTTTCCCCTTGGCCATTCATGAAATGGGGGATGGATATAGTAGGGAAGTTACCAAAAGCTCCGGGAGGAAAAGTCTTTATGCTAGCGATGACGAATTATTTCTCTAAATGGGTTGAAGTTGAAGCATTTGTTCAAGTTAGAGACCAAGAAGTAGTATCCTTCATAAAGAGGAATATCCTGACCAGGTTTGGGGTACCGGCGGAAATCATTTGTGATAATGGGTCCCAGTTTATAAGCAAGCGGACTACTGACTTTTGCAAGAGTTGGGGAATCAAAATGATTACGTCGACCCCGGTACATCCTCAAGCGAATGGACAAGCTGAATCCTCTAACAAGATAATTGTCAATAACTTAAAAAAGAGACTTGGAGCCAAAAAAGGAAGATGCGCAGAAGAATTATCCTTTGTTTTGTGGGCTGATAGGACAACGGTAAAGAATGCAACAGGCCAAACCCCATTTTCCTTGGTATTTGGAGCAAAAGCAGAGATCTCAACGGAAATGGCAATACCTACTGCAAGATCTATCCTACAGGATCCTGAACAGAATCCTGAAGCCTTATGTCAAGATTTAGATACTATAGATGAAAGAAGAGATGCAGCAAGGCTAAGGATGGCAACATATCAACATAGAGTATCCAAAGCATATAACAAGAATATAAGAACTAGGAGATTTCGAGTTGTTGATTGGGTGCTAAGAAAGGCTTTTTCAAAATACCACTAATCCTGCCGATGGCAAGTTAGCTCCAAAATGGGAAGGACCATATGAAGTTGAGTCAGAGGCAGGAAAAGGAGCTTATCGACTTAAGAGTATGGAAGGGGATATGCTACCAAGATCCTGGAATGCAATACACTTAAAGCTCTATTTCAAGTAAGGATAGAATTTAATTTCTATCTCAGAATGGTATGTATTCTATCTTTTTAAATATATTTGTTTATTATCTTGTACCCAATACTGACTTAAGCATCGGAGGGGTGTTAGCCAGGCTAACACCCGCCTTAGTTTACAGTTGTTTTGCAGCATATGTTTCAGGATATAGCTCCAGGATATACACTCAGGATAACTCAAAAGATTAGAGGATTGGCCCTCTCTCTCACGTTTAAGGGATCCTGATCCCTTCAAAGGTTTAAAGGTATTCACCTTTCTTTCGAATTGGATTTAAACACCTCGCCTGGAGCGCAAGTTATCTAGGTATAGTTCAAGGTAGTGGGACCAGTTCATGTAAAAGTGGCTGACAATTTCGTAACTGTTGGCTATATCCTGGATCCTGAAGGTATATGAGGATTGATCACCCTCTCTAACGGAAGAGTATTTTCATACTCTCTAAGGTTTAAAGGTTTTCACCTTTCTAAGATTTGGAGTTTTTACACTCTCGCCTGTAGCGCATGAAAATTAGGGTTTATCCCCAGGATATCAGGGTTTATCCCCAGGATATTAAGGGTTTATCCCCAGTATGCTAAGGATTCATTTCAGGATATCAAAAGTTTTGCCTCAGGGTGTTCGAAATTTATTCAAGCCAAAGTATGAATACATTTACGTTTCTGTGTTGTACACAGGGGACATATATTATACTATTTGAAGGGTGGATCCAAGTCTGTAAGTATGCACCGGGGACGTTCCCAAGATGGAAGATTGGAATTAACTCTCTAAGAGTCTTTGGTATGGCCTTTCCTTTTTTCAAATGATTTAAGTCTTCTAAGTTATATGACGATATCCTGATCAGGATATCTGTAAGAATACTTGTCAGGATATTTTCAGAATGTGTTCCCATAATATTCTTAAACATATTCAAACATAACGATTTTCATAAGTAAATCTGTACACCAATAACAACAATAATAAAGTCAAAAGAGAAGTTATATTATCAACATACCAAAAGATGTGCTCTTAGTTTCACCTCAAAACATGGCCCATCCACTAAGAGCACTAGTAGTTCCTTACCATATTTACCCAACAGTTGAAGGTTTCGTCTCAAACCGAGACCCATCCACCTCCAACTATTGTATTGTTCAAAAAGCATGCAGGAAATGTAAATTGTTCAGGTGCAGAAAAGTAAAGTGCGGAAAAGTAAATTGTTTAAGGGATTACATACCAACATTCAAATTTAAAAAGGTGGGCTCTGGCCTTGGCACGCATATCCGTCATCGCCCACCTGAATGCCCTCACACAGCGGCATTATCTCCAACCTTCTCCGACTTCTCAGCACCAGCATCCTGAGCAGCATCCTCACCAGCATCCGTCCCAGCATCTGCTCCAGCGTCCTTCTTGTCTCCAGCCTAGTTCACCACCTCTGCTGACTTGGAAGATTCACCGGCTTCAGTAGGAAGTGGCACAGCTTTGCCCCCAAGCTCTTTTAGCTTGGCCACCCAAGATTCAACCGGCCAGGATGGGCATACAAGGCCTGTCTCTTT
>JARYGA010040150.1:0-57081 GCA_030545235.1 Helianthus tuberosus | reverse complement strand
AATTGCTGCCACAATCAGGGTAATAACTCGATCGCTATTACGATTCAACGTCCGATCGATTATAACTATCCAACGATTGTTTAAGTGCCGCTAAAATTGAGTTTATACTTTGTTAATTCATCGTGATTTCGACTTGAATGTTTGAGTACTGCTCGAATTCGGACTATACTCTGTCATTCGTTGTGAATTCGATGAATTATTAAGTATTGCACTTATAAATTGTTGTGAGGGTTTTATCTCGTGAATTGACGTAACTGCTGTATTAGTTACTAACCTGTTTGTATGTGCATTGTTATTTAAATTAGTTTAATCAAGGCTAATCAATAGGCTTATACTCTGCTCGTTAAATCTACAAAGTGAGTCATTCTCTTTTTATCAAATTGGTTTACAAAAGTATATTTATTATCAATATTATAATTGCAGTGATTAAGTATATGTAGTCACCAAATTACAGCCGGTATGTGGGGTATTGTGCACATTACTGTTTTTATCAATATAGGTGGGCGTACCTAATTAATGATACTCGTTACTATTGGGTGAACGGACTCAATAGTAATATGACCACAGTCACCGAAACGAGTCGATGACAAATACTGTGGGTAATTGGTTGAAATAAACATTGTAATCCCTCTTAATACTGTGAATTATAACAAACGAGTCATTTTAGAAAAACGAATGATTCACTCAGTATTTCCCGCTGACAAAACCTTTTTCAAACATGTTTCAGGTGATCTGTTGTGATTCAGGAAAAGTGCTGTGAAGCACTATCAGCTTGAGAAAGTGGCTCAGTATAAAATAAAGAAACATGTTTTGTAAAATAAAAGATTTCTTTGTGAAATCTTAATATTGTAAATTATTGGGTTTTATCCCGAATTGTGAAATAAAATAATCGGGAAATATTTCAGTTTTAAAAAGATCCTGAAGAAACTTCCGCTGTTAATTAAATACCACGGGATTTCTGTCCCACGGCTCCTGAAACGGGTCAAACCGGGTCGAGGGTCGTGACAGAAATAAGGTGGTATCAGAGCCACTGATTTAAGCTTACTATTGATTTTAGCCTATAAGAGATACTTAGGAAATTTAATTGCTATTCTGTGAAAACATGTTTATTAACTGATTAATTGTTGAGTTACAGTATGGGTAAACAAAAGATTTCTGCTATCTACCACAAATTAGATACTGCACCCACAGAAAAAGGAACCTCTTCCTCCAAACACCCAGCAGAAATGGAAGAAGGAATTTTTGTCCGTAAAGCAAATTATGAAAATCCTCTTACCCAAGATAAAAGAAATTTGATTCTTAGAAAGGGACAAGAGAAAATAAAGAAACCCCAAGTCAAGAAAGTGAGGTTTAATTCAGAAATCCAGGAATTAGGAAATAGGCCACCTTGGGAAGACACATTAGATGAAAAATGGGCAAACCTTTATATGCTAGCTACCGTAGCAGAGAATGCAAACCTCTAAAATATCAATCAGCCTGGTCTAGTAGAAAATTTAATCTCCAGTAAATAAATAAAGTATAGTGTGTTCTCTTTCCTATGATCTTCTGTACAAATCCGTATGCAATAAAACTTTGATGTTTATTTGTAAAACTTTGTTCCAAAGTTTTAACTTGGCATTTTTGTGCATTTTGCATATATGCTATCCAGCATGAGTGAGATATCGGAAGCATTACAGAATCTCAACCTATACCCAGTACCAATTGAAGTCTCCCATGACTTTACTGGTTATATTGCTGACATAGAGGAACCTCTGGAATTCCAAGCTCCACCGCTGGAAAAAGCAAAACTTAAAAAGAAAAGAAGATATGTAGGATGGAGGAAAGTGCGCAGGAGAAAGCCAGTTACTAGGAAACTCCCCAAAATAGAAAACCCTATAGACAAAGGAAAAGGAATCGAAATCGGAGAAAATTCTAATCCAGCAGAGATAGAAATCCAGAAAGATTCTAAACAAAAAGGAATAGAAATTGGAGAGAGTTCTAGACAAACTGAAGAAATCACATTTCAAGACGAAATCGACCGTCTACTAGCAAATTATGATGTCATTAGCCCTATCCATAATAATCTATATCCTTACCTAGAAACCCAACTTCCTGTAAATCTGGAACCAGTTATTCCAGACCCACTAATCCACACTCAACCTTTAGGCCAAATGGAAGAATGGTGGACAAATGACTGGCAATTCGAAAATATTATCAACAGTCCTTATTCATTTCTTCCACAGTTTGATCCAGAACCTATCCCCAATCCTCCAATGAGCAACGAAAACTTAGCCGAACTTCGTCTCTGGGGTGAAGAGTTAATTGATACAGGAAATAGGATTAGGGATATTGGAGAAAGGGTTACTTGGAAGTACGACGAAAGGGAGCGTCGCTACTAATCTGTCAGTTGACCAAAGAATAGTGGGGTTGGGAAAAATGTTTGTATAATAATAATAATAATTAAATATAACTCTGTAAAATGGGAAATAAAACATTGTAAGATAAACAGTGTGTATGGATGCCTATATAATATATAAAGCAAAATAGAAGTCGAAACATCGACAATTTTGGATACATATATCTGTATTTTAAGATTTTATGTACTTTTGTGAAATTGTTTTATTTACAATTATTTGATACTAATAGTTATATTTATAATAATTATCAGATGGAAAACGCTAATAACGAACCAGTAAATGAGGTTAATCAGTCAGAGCAACATTCAGGAGATCAATATATGACTAGGCAAGATATCGAAAATATTGTTGCTCAGGGGATAGCTAATGCTATTCCAGCATTCGTTGCTGCTATAAAGAATCCAATCGAACCGCAACACATCGTTCCTAGTAAACGTATTTCTGAAGATAACTTCAGTAATAGTGTAAACGGAGGCAATGATAATATCAATCATAATGCAGAACCAAATCAAGCTCCATTTAATAAGAATATGAAAGCCGCAACGCCTGGTTGCACTTTCAAAGAATTCCTTGCTTGTAAACCCACTGAATTTGCAGGCAATGAAGGAGCAACTACATCACTGCGTTGGTTAGAGAAAACCGAAGCAGTAATTGCAATAAGTAAATGTGCTAAAGATGATCAAGTCATGTACGCATCAAATCTTTTCAAGGAAGGAGCACTCGAATGGTGGAACACTGTGTTACAAGCTAAAGGAAGAAATAGAGCTTATGCTATAATTTGGGAAGAATTTAAGAATCTAGTAGAAAGAAAATTCTGTCCTGAATATGAAAAGGATCAAATGGCGAATAAGTTCTTAAACCATCGTATGACTGGTGTAGATTGTCATGGTTATACTTCGACATTCTTTGAATATGCTAGAGTGGTACCAACGCTGGCTTCGCCAGAACCGGAACTCATTTCTCGCTACATTTGGGGACTGATTAGTGAAATCCGCAATATTGTTAAAGCTGCGAGACCTCGCACTATTGACGATGCTGTGGAATTAGCTAATACCCTAACCGACGAATTGGTGCGCACGAGAGATGAAGACAGAAAGAAAGAATTAGCTCAGAAAATTACCCAAGGATTTCGTATGGGTAATAATAACAGTTTCAAAAGAAGAGGAACAGGGCAATCTTCAAATATGCCATTCTGCAGGAATTGCAAAAAGAAACATTATGGAAGATGTAATATAATCTGCAATTTTTGCAAAGTTATAGGACATCGTGAAGAAAACTGCAGGAAGAAATCCACAATCTGTTACAATTGTGGAGAAGTAGGACATTTCAAACCCGAATGTCCTAAACTGGTCAAACCAGCAGACAACAAAACCAAGGCGACCGATGGAACTAATAAGAAGAATGCCAGGGCATTTCAGCTGACCACTCAAGAAGCAGAACTCATCCCAGATGTGATAGCGGGTACGTTCTTAGTTCACAACGTATACGCAAAAGTATTATTTGACTCTGGTGCAAACCAAAGTTTTATAAATACTTCATTCTGTCAAGCTCTTAAGTTACATTTAACCAATATTAGGCAGATTTTTACAGTTGAAACGGCAGAAGGAAATTCAGTTAAAATAGATAAAGTTTTGAAAGAAGAAAACATAGAACTTTTAGGACATAAATTCTCTGCAAAATTGTTACCTATGAAGTTAGCTGAATTCGATGTTGTGTTAGGAATGGATTGGTTAGTAGCCAACCATGCTCGAATTCTATGTGATCAGAATTCCATAGAAATTCAATCAACCACTGGAGAAGTGATTAGGATTACAGGAGATAAACCACGTAAACCCATGAAGTTCATATCAGTAATGAAAGTTGCTAATTATGAACGAAAACAAGGAATAGTGTATATGATTTCGGTAATCATTAGTACTAAGGGAAAAGATCTTAAGGAAATACCAGTAGTCTCAGAATACCCAGATGTATTTCCAGAAGAATTACCGGGATTACCACCAGATAGGGAAGTAGAATTTAGGATTCATCTAATTCCAGGAACTACACCGATAGCCAAGGCACCTTATCGGTTAGCACCCACAGAAATGTTAGAACTAAAAACGCAATTAGATGAATTACTAAGTAAAGGATTCATACAACCTAGCTCATCCCCTTGGGGAGCGCCAGTGTTGTTTGTGAAGAAAAAGGATGGTTCAATGAGAATGTGTATCGATTATAGAGAATTGAATAAGGTTACAATTAAGAATCGATACCCATTACCTAGGATTGATGATCTGTTTAATCAACTTCAGGGGGCTAAATATTTTTCTAAGATAGACTTACGCTCCGGATATCATCAATTGAAGGTACAAGAAGAAGACATACCTAAAACTGCTTTCAGAACTAGGTATGGTCATTATGAGTTTACAGTCATGCCCTTTGGATTAACGAATGCACCTGCTGCATTCATGGACATGATGAATAGGATCTATAAACCATATTTGGATAAATTTGTAATTGTTTTCATAGACGATATACTTATTTATTCCAAAAGTCAGAAAGAGCATTGTGAACACCTTCATGCACTCTTAATTTTGTTAAGAAAAGAAGAGCTTTATGCCAAATTCTCGAAGTGTGAATTTTGGTTGCAAGAAGTGCAATTCTTAGGACATATGGTGAATCACGAAGGTATTCACGTAGATCCTGCTAAGATAGAGGCAATTACCAATTGGAAGGTTCCACAAACAGCAATGGAAATTAGAAGTTTTATAGGTTTAGCTGGGTATTATAGACGGTTTATTAAGGATTTTTCCAAGATAGCCATACCATTAACTAAGTTAACCTGTAAAGCCATTAAGTTTGAATGGGGACCAAAGCAAGAAGAAGCCTTTAGAATATTGAAGCAGAAATTAACAAATGCACCAATCTTAGCCTTACCAGAAGGAACTGAAGATTTTGAGGTATATTGTGATGCTTCAAAACTAGGATATGGATGTGTGCTTATGCAAAGCAAAAAGGTGATTGCATATGCTTCAAGGCAATTGAAAAAGCACGAAGAAAATTATACGACTCATGATTTAGAACAAGGAGCAGATGGAATTTGGAGATTCCACAAAAGTAGAATTTGGGTACCTAAACAGGGAGACTTAAGACCTAAAATTTTAGAAGAAGCTCATAAATCTAGGTATACTATGCACCCAGGAAACAATAAGATGTACCAAGATTTAAGAAAGAACTTTTGGTGGATAGGAATGAAAAAGGATATAGCATAATATGTTTCTAAATGTCTTACTTGTTCACAAGTTAAGGCAGAACATCAGAAACCCTCAGGTCTACTACAACAATTAGAAATGCCTGTATGGAAATGGGAACTTATAACAATGGATTTTGTTACTAAGTTACCCAAAACCAGAAAAGGTAATGATGCGATTTGGGTAATTGTGGATCGATTAACCAAATCAGCTCACTTTCTACCAATGAAAGAAACCTTTAGCATGGAAAGACTGGCTAAATTGTATGTAGATGAAGTTGTATCCCTACATGGAGTCCCACTCTCCATTGTTTCGGATAGGGATAGTCGTTTTACTTCTCATTTCTGGAAAAGTTTCCAGCAAGCTATGGGAACTCGACTCAATCTGAGTACTGCATATCATCCCCAAACAGGCGGGCAAAGTGAAAGGACAATCCAAACTCTGGAAGACATGCTCCGAGCATGTGTAATAGATTTTGGTGGAAATTGGGATGATCACTTACCTCTGATTGAATTCTCCTACAATAACAGTTATCATTCAAGTATTGAAGCTGCCCCATTTGAAGCACTGTATGGAAGAAAGTGCAGAACTCCAGTATGTTGGGCAGAAATAGGAGAAAATCAATTATCAAGTCCAGAGATAGTACAAGAAACGACCGACAAGATTACTCAAATCAAGGAAAGGTTGAAGACGGCTCGAGATCGCCAAAAGAGTTATGCAGACAATAGATGCAGGCCGTTAGAATTCCAAGTAGGAGACAAAGTGCTATTGAAAGTTTCTCCTTAGAAAGGAGTAGTTAGATTCGGAAAGAAAGGAAAGTTAAGTCCAAGGTACGTAGGACCATTTTCAGTGATCCAACGTATAGGACCAGTTGCTTATCGGTTACAACTACCGGAAGAATTAGCTGGAGTACATGATGTATTTCATGTATCCAATCTCAAGAAATGTCTAGCAGACGAATCACTGGTAGTACCTCTTCGAGATATAGAGGTAAACAAAAAGTTGAAATTTGTTGAGAAACCTCTTCAAATTGAGGATCGAAAGATTAAATTTCTCAAACATAAACGACTAGTTTTAGTCAAAGTTAAATGAGATTCAAAGAGAGGAGCTGAATACACTTGGGAGCTGGAATCAGAAATGAAGCGAAAGTATCCTCACTTATTCCAGTAAATCTCGAGGACGAGATTTTTATTAAGGTAGGGAGAATGTAACAACTCTCATTAAAAAGTCATAATTATTACTTTAATTGTCCATTAGGAAACCCTAATTGAGAAACCCAAATGATTCTGAACAAACCCTAAAATTTTCAAAACATTTAGAATCAGGATTAGGGCCCGTAAAACTCAGAGGGGGGTAAACCCTAATTGATAATTATCTTTGAAAATGTGCTGTCAATAACGAGAATTAACGAACTGTCAATTCAGCAAACCTATACTAGTGACAAGGCTACTCTAGGCTAGGTGTGCACCCCAGGCGAGTCGCGACAGGGGTCACGACTTCTTCCGCGACACGCGGGGGAGTCCAACTTCACGTATAAATACTAGGTCTTGGAACTTGAAATCTGTCTTTGGAACGACGTAAATTCGAGTTACGTAGACTGAGTTATCACAGAAACAGTTCACTAAACACACACAATCACTAATTGCTGCCACAATCAGGGTAATAACTCGATCGCTATTACGATTCAACGTCCGATCGATTATAACTATCCAACGATTGTTTAAGTGCCGCTCAAATTGAGTTTATACTTTGTTAATTCATCGTGATTTCGACTTGAATGTTTGAATACTGCTCGAATTCGGACTATACTTTGTCATTCGTTGTGAATTCGATGAATTATTAAGTATTGCACTTATAAATTGTTGTGAGGGTTTTATCTCGTGAATTGACGTAACTGCTGTATTAGTTACTAACCTGTTTGTATGTGCATTGTTATTTAAATTAGGTTAATCAAGGCTAATCAATAGGCTTATACTCTGCTCGTTAAATCTACAAAGTGAGTCATTCTCTTTTTATCAAATTGGTTTACAAAAGTATATTTATTATCAAGATTATAATTGCAGTGATTAAGTATATGTAGTCACCAAATTACAGCCGGTATGTGGGGTATTGTGCACATTACTGTTTTTATCAATATAGGTGGGCGTACCTAATTAATGATACTCGTTACTATTGGGTGAACAGACTCAATAGTAATATGACCACAGTCACCGAAACGAGTCGATGACAAATACTGTGGGTAATTGGTTGAAATAAACATTGTAATCTCTCTTAATACTGTGAATTATAACAAACGAGTCATTTTAGAAAAACGAATGATTCACTCAGTATTTCCCGCTGACAAAACCTTTTTCAAACATGTTTCAGGTGATCTGTTGTGATTCAGGAAAAGTGCTATGAAGCACTATCAGCTTGAGAAAGTGGCTCAGTATAAAATAAAGAAACATGTTTTGTAAAATAAAAGATTTCTTTGTGAAATCTTAATATTGTAAATTATTGGGTTTTATCCCGAATTGAGAAATAAAATAATCGGGAAATATTTCAGTTTTAAAAAGATCCTGAAGAAACTTCCGCTGTTAATTAAATACCACGGGATTTCTGTCCCACGGCTCCTGAAACGGGTCAAACCGGGTCGAGGGTCGTGACACTTAGGCACTTTGGGGTTGTTCCATCCAGTAAGGAACCGCCCGATCCGGAAAAATTCCTTGAAAATTAGACAAAACTTCATAAACAGCCCTTCGGCACGGGGCCGTGTCCAGGTCAACACGCCCCCGTGTCCACCAAAAGATTCCCTTCTGACTTTTGTCAGAATACGGACAAAACGTGTCAGGATCTTGCCTGCACACGGGGCCGTGTCCAGCCGACACGGGGCCATGTCCAGCATGTTGTCGTTTTCTATAAATGCAGCCAAGAATCCTGCACATTTGGACCATCCAGGGACAGAGATTTGAAAGGATTTTCTAACTTACCATCCTAGGTATGTTCTAAAAGAAGGTTCTAACAAACATCTTGTCCTTTCCTCTTTTATCCATTACCTTCTTCTCCATCTTTCTTGCAACAACAACTCCATTAAAGCTTGATTTCAAGCTTTATTGTGATGTTTGTTGAATTTTTGTTCAAGGAATCTTGTTAAAAATAAGTTACACAACACTGTTTTAAGTTATTTCTGCTCAAAAAAGCTTCATAAGTTAAGAAAATAATTTGAAACTCCAAGATTCCTTGTTCTAAAAATCTGCAGAAAGTTGAACACGGGGCCGTGCTCATTGAGCACGGGGCCGTGTCCGTTGTACTGTTTCATTAAAACGAACTATTTTTGGTTTGTTTTCGTAGAATGTCTAGCCAAAACAGTGGAACCTCTTCTGCGCACTCCAGAAACAGTCGAAGGGAAATAAGGCCATCAATTGAAGCAACTCTCGTAAGATACGTAATGGCGCTACGTGAAGCTCTTGACGAGATGACTTCGGTGGAGGAGGTCCTAATAGACCGTATAAATTATCTCTCGGTGGGGTTGGAAAACAGTTTTCAAGAAATAAACCTCTTGCACCAGAGGTTAAACATTCTTGTAACACCTCCCATGGAACCAATCCTCCCTCAAGAGGATTGGAACCTTGCACTTGGAATCCACAACCCTACCGGTTGGGACGACATTCCAGCGGAACCTCCTCATGAAGATCTACAAGAAGTCCCGGTGGAAGTTGCACCTCCTCAAACCGATGCCAATGAGCCCGCTTTTCTTCTCCCTAGGGAGATAGAAGAATGGCTCGCCGACGTATGAGGAACCCGTGACCGGAGAAAGGAGTTTTTCAAGCCACATTTTACCGAAAAATTTACCTTTTCGGAAATTTTGATAATTAGAATAAGTAGTAGGCTAGAACTCCTTGGTTTAGATTTCTTGTGTTTCTTTGGCCTAACTATCTAGTATTTTAATTTTAGGACTATTATGTAATTCTCTCTATGACTTAATGAATGATGGTTTTAGTTAATTTGGTGTTTGGATGGTGTTAAAATGAATAAAACACACTTGAGATGACAAAGGATACAAGGGAAACTTGAACCAGCACCCCATGCAGGAAAACAGAGCCATCCGACGAAATTCTTCGTTTACAGTAAGTTCGGTACGGGCCGTGTCCGCCCAACACGGCCCCGTGCTGCACAGTCTGCAGAAAAAGACCCAGTTCAGGTAACTGGACACGGGCCGTGTTCACCCAACACGCCCCCGTGTCCAGGCTTCTGTTTCTCTTGATTTAATTTTGTTACTGGCACTTGAACACGGGGCCATGTCCGGACAGCACGGGGCCGTGTCCAGCGCCCAGTAACACAATTTTTTTTGCTTTTTACACCTTTTACACATTCAATCAACCTAAAAATTTATTTTTGGGACACATTGAGGACAATGTGTAATTTAAGTGTGGGGGGGATGCTAAAACCTTGAATCTTGCAAGTCCTAAATACAAGCCTTACACAAAACTCTATTGGAACCGCTAATCACCCCAATTTTTTTCAAAATTTTTCATTTTTTTTTTACTTTTCAAGGTTTAACTTGGGAATTTCAAGTTCTAAAAAGGTTATATTTTTACGAATTTACAACCGATAGCGTCGTGATAAAAAGAACCAACATAAGAAAATTATGAAAAGGCATGACAAGTTTAGTTAAAATTCAATTATATATACTTGATCACATAAAAACTCATTCCCACAAAAGTGAGTTTTGAGCCTTTATTGAGCATACAATTACATATCATTAAACTAAATGCTCATTTTTCATTTCTTGTGTGAATAGCCGCTTGGTTCTTACGACTCTAGAACTTGCCACGACGATACATTCCCGGTCCTTACCAACTTAAACCCGAGTAAGTAAATGATGGAGGCATTAGGACTAACCCTTTTTATTTCTACACCATTATTTTTCTTTTTTTTTACCACCTATCCAAAATCCCCCTAGTTAGCCCCTTTGAGCCTAAACCTTTTCATTTCATAACCCAAACCAAACACCCTTTTACCCACCAAAACCTTTTTCATTTTTAACCCTTTGTTTTAGTAACTAGATCGGTTTTTCGTATCACTTTTCAAAAAAAAAAAATTTGTGTTGATGAAGAAGCAAAAGAAAATAAAACAAACAAGTTCAGCAAAAATAACTTTGTTTGAAAAATAGCTTCATCAAAATAAAAAGTTACAAAAATGAAAAGTCTTACGAAAACCGACGCTTGTTACGCTTTTTCGCCCTTTTTCTACTAACCACTAACCACTAACCCAACCACCTACCTTTAACCCAAGCCTAACCCTTCACCCAAAAAGTCCTCTTGATATTTACAAAGGTATATAGTTAAAAAGGAGGAGGATTGATTGCTTGGCAAGCCTATGGTAGGAGTAAGTTCCATGCCGCTCTCGAGTGATCCACTAAAATACATTTTCGGCCGAGTGTTGAGTGATCCCCCGTGAGGTATGTGAACTTGTATATAAATAGAATTTTAAAAAAGGCATGTTATGCCCTAATGAGTAATTTATCTTATGAAAAGTTTTAAATAAATCATGACGAATAGGATTGTAAATAAATAAAAATAAAACTTAATAAAAGAATCTTGGAAATCCCGACACTCTATGACAAGCCCAAAAACGTTCTCTTCTACCCATTCCATTTGGGTGTGTAAAGCCACATTATAAAGAGTTTTGCTTGAGGACAAGCAAAGATTCAAGTGTGGGGGTATTTGATGTGTGCAAAATGCAACATATAAATTTCATCAATTGTGGCATAAAACTAACCCTTTTTTTACTAATGTTGGAAAAAGTATGCTTTTGTCTTCCTTTTGTATTTCAGAATTAAATGAGCTCAAATTAAGAAAAAAGACAGCAAAATCTAACATAAATACAAGAAAAGGAACAAACGTGGCATGCCCGACCCCACGACAGCATCTTCCCAAGCAAAACAAGAAGACAGAAGACTGAACACGCCCCGTGCTCAGCCAGCACGGGGGCGTGCCCAAGTGTCAGCAGAAAAGACAAAGTGGTAGAAGCTTCTATTGCCCACCACGGGGCCGTGCTCAGCGGACACGGGGCCGTGGTCAACTATAAGATTCGCCCAATCCAGGCAAATCTTCATAGTACAAAGATTCTTCTGCACACGGGGTCGTGCTCAGCGGACACGTGGGTGTGGTCAACTAATAAGACAAGCTGCATTAAATGAAGAAAGAGAAGGATGTGGACACGGGGCCGTGCCTGAGCTTCTGTTTAGCCTATAAATAGGAGTGCTTGGCTCAAGCTCAAACCATCCCTTGGCACCACCTCTCTCACACTTCACCCACCACCCACCACCCACCACCCACCACCACCATAACACCATCATCCACCACCATCATCCATTGTCCATCATAGAGTGTGTGAGTCGTCTCGGGATCCAAGATTGATCGTAAGAGTTCTTGACAATCAAGGCCATGTTTGCCTAAGTCTCTTACATCACTTGGTGAAGACAAGTGTCTAGTGTAATACTTTTTATTTCTAATCTTTTTGCACTTTTTACTTGGTTTTGTATTAATGACTTTAATAACTAGTTTCTTATGTTGAAGGTGATTCTTCCTTATCGTTTGTCCGTGGTGTCTTGGCATTATTTTACTGTCTATATAAAATAAAAGATTTTCACCATTCATATCTCCACGGTCTATATGGAGGTATGTTGGCTACCTGGTCGGGGGTTAAGGGAACGGTTTGGTAAGAGTCTTGCCATTGTTCAGCGTTTAGAGGTCCTGCAATGGACCTGGGTCAAATTTAGTAGGACCTTCTTCAATACTTAACGGTATTGGATGGCGTGGGTCCAAACTCTTTGATCCCCTCATAAGTTAACTACTATTAATACTATAACCCGGCTATTTAGGACTGTATCCCTGCTGACTCAGACTACTTAGTCGAGGGTAACGTCACCTCCAAAAGAGGGGCCTACCATAATTTGCATTAATAACTTAATTAATTATCTTTCAATAATCCGACCCTTTAGGATTGTATCCTTGCTGACTCAAACTACTGGGTTGAGGGTAACGTCACCTTCAAAAGAGGGGCCTACTACAATAACTAAGATAATCTCTTAAAATAGTGCAAAAGTGCGGAAATAATCAAAGGTTACACTATACACGAGTCGGAACCAAGTGATTCATCTTGTCTATCTGTTTTTCTTTTATTTTTATTTTTCAGCATTTTTAGTTAGTTTTTATTTTTCTTAGTTTAAAACATTTTTCTAAACTTTTTGATTTGATTAGACGTTGAGGATAAACCGGTACTAAAAGCTCTTGTGTCCTTGGACGACCTCGGTATCTTACCAACACTATACTACGCTCACGATGGGTGCACTTGCCCATATGTGTGTTTAGTGTTAGTAAATATCGTGTTTTATAAATTTAAAACTTGGCTAAAAAGTGTTAAAGGGCTTAAAATATACACCTAAATATATATAACACTTCACACGCATCAACCGACGATTTTTACGCTTTTCGCCCTTTTTACTAACCATTAACCCAAAACCACCAACCTTTAACCCAAGCCTAACCCTTCCCCAAGTCCTCTTGATATTTACAAAGGTTTATAGTTAAAAAGGAGGAGGATTGATTGCTTGGCAAGCATATGGTAGAAGTAAGTTCCATGCCGGCCTCGAGTGTTTCACAAAAATACATCTTCGACCGAGTGTTGAGTGATCTCCCGTGAGGTATGTTAACTTGTATATAAATGGAATTTTAAAGAGGCATGTTATGCCCAAATAAGTAATTTTTCTTATGAAACGTTTTAAATAAATCATTACGAATAGGATTGTAAATAGCATAAAAATAAAACCTAATAAAGATCTTGGATTCCCGACACTCAAGACAAGCCCAAAATTTCTCTTCTACCCATTCCATTTGGGAGTGTAAGCCATATTATAAAGAGTTTTGCTTGAGGACAAGCAAAGATTCAAGTGTGGAGGTATTTGATGTGTGTAAAATGCAACATATAAATTATATCAATTGAGGCATAAAACTAACCTTTTTTTAGTACTAATGTTGGAAAAAGTGTGCTTTTGTCTTCCTTTTGTATTTTCAGGACTAAAAGAGCGTAAATGAACAAAAGAAACAAATATGCAGCAAAATCTAACATAAATACAAGGAAAGGAATAAATGTGGCATGCACGACCCCTCTACAGCATCTTCCCAAGCAAAAACAAGACACCAGAAGGCTTAACAAGCCCCGTGCCCAGCGGACACGGGGGCGTGGCCAGTTGTCTGCGGAAAGGACAAAGCTATAGAAGCTTCTGTTCCCGACACGGGGGCGTGCCCAGCTCAACACGGGTCGTGGTCAACGCTAAGATTCGCAGAATCCAAGCAAATCTTGATAGTACAGATACGCTTCTGGACCCGGGCCGTGCCCAGCGAACACCGGGCCGTGTCCGGGCTTCTGTGCAGGCTATAAATAGAGGTGCTTGGTTCACTTCAAAGGCATCCCTTGGCAAACCACCTCTCTACCACTTCACCCACACTCCACCACCATCACAACACCCACATCCACCACCATCATTCATCATCCATCTAGAGTGTGTGTAGTAGTCTCGGGATCCAAGATTGATAATAAGAGTTCTTGACAATCAAAGGCCATGTTTTCCTAAGTCTCTTACATCACTTGGTGAAGACAAGCATTTGGTGTAATACTTTTGATTTTTAATCTTTTCGCACTTTTTATTTGGTTTTGTATTAATGACTTTAATAACTAGTTTCTTATGTTGAAGGTGAAACTTCCTTATCATTTGTCCGTGGTGTCTTGACATTATTTTACTGTCTATATAAAATAAAAGATTTACACCATTCATATCTCTACGGTCTAAATAGAGATATGTTGGCTACCTGGTCGGGGGTTAAGGGAATGGTTTGGTAAGGTTCTTGCCTTGTTCAGTGTATAGATCCTGCAAGGACCCGGGTCAAGCTTACTTGGACCTCCTTCAATACCCACTGATATTGGATGGCGGGGGTGCGAATGGCTTGATCCCCTCATATGTAAACTACTATTAATACATTAACCCGGCTACTTGGGATTGTATCCCTGCTGACTCAAACCACTTAGCCGAGGGTAACGTCACCTTCAAAAGAGGGGTCTACCACATTACGCATTAATAACTTAATTAAATATCTTTCAATAATCCGACCCTTTAGGATTGTATCCTTGCTGACTCAAACTACTGGGTTGAGGGTAACGTCACCTTTAAAAGTGGGGCCTACTACTATAACTAAGATAATCTCTTAAAAAGTGCAAAAGTCTGGAAATCATCAAAGGTTACACTAAAGGTGAGTCGGATCCAAGTGATTCATCTTGTCTATCTGTTTTTATTTTATTTTTATTTTTCAGCATTTTTAGTTTTTATTTTCATGTTTAAAACTTTTTTCTAAAACTTTGATTTGATTAGACGTTGAGGATAAACCGGTACTAAAAACTCTTGTGTCCTTGGACGACCTCGGTATCTTACCAACGCTATACTACGCTCACGATGGGTGCACTTGCCCATATGTGTGTTTAGTGTTAGTAAAATATCGTGTTTTATAAATTTAAAACTTGACTAGAGTGTTAAAAAGGGGTTAAAATATACATAAAAATATATCACGCACTACGCACATCATGTCTACATCCCACCCTCCCCAGACCCCACCAATGAGCTATTGGTGGGATTTACTGGGTATGGTTGTTGTTGTTGTTGTTGTTGTATTGTGTGAGGTAAAATTTCTCTTGGGTTGCACACTCAGAAAAGGCAACGGGCTTGTTGCTATTGGACTATGCGGGCATGTTGCTGATGAGGAAATGCGCTTTGGGCTTATGGTGTCACGGGCTAGTGATGAAGAGTCTTGGGCCTTTTGCCAGCTATAAAGGTGGTGTCCGGGTCACATTGGGATCATTCACAACTACACGCTCATATTCTTAGAGACATTAGGGTTTTCATTAGTTTTGTTTCATACTTTGGAGATCATTGTTTTGATGATTCTCAGTTGTTATTAGTTCTTGTTGATCATTGTTATCCACAGATTCTTGTATTTGATTTATAAGGATTCTCAGTTAAAGATTAGGGTTTACTTGGTTAATCTTGTGGTTTTGACATGGTATCATAGCTCCAAGGTTGATTTGGTGCTTTGGTATTCTTCCGCTATGTATATTATAGTGACACACCCATTTCAGAGGCGGAAGCACGAGGTGTGATCGTGATTGATTCTCATTGCATACGATAAGCAAACACACTACATGATATAAAACAAACTCCAAATTTGCCATTCACAGTTTAAACATTTAAAATACAAGTTAAGTTTAGAGTTTACATCTCAACAAAAGATAATTGTTTGAAAAGTTTACAACATCATTTCAAATTAAAGATCAAGGTTTTGTTTCCTATATCACCGCAAGGAGGCGGGATATAGCAAACAAATCCATCAAAAGGTGGCAATGGAGTGTAGACACATGACATCTTGAGATACACTAACTTCTTGAACAAAAGGGGCCGCGAGCATCCACTAGTTTCCTGAAAATACATGTAAGTTTTGAAAATCATCAACAAAAGTTGGTGTGAATTCCTGCAGTTTGTGTAAACGTATGAGTAGTAGTTGTAAGAATCATGGTATGTAATTGTAAAATGTATTCTGTAAATGTAAGGAAATCGAGATCGCTAATGTTTCGCGAGGACATTAACATGTGTGACGACATAGGAAGCATCCAAACCTAGGCATTTTTTCGTCGATTCATGACTGAGACCCAAAAGCACTCTTAAGAAAATGTAGGGCCAAGAGTGAGGCTGCCTGAAACCCATTAGATCTAACCTTTCGCTCCCCGGTCTAAATGTATACGTTGATTAATGGTGCTTAAGTTTCACCCTATTCGTAACATGATTTATGTGTCATTCCTTAGTTTTTGTTCCAACATACCATAGTACATGTATTTTCCCCAAAGTTTTGAAAACAAGAAAATGTTTAAGAGTGGGGACATGAACTCACCGATTTGCGTCTAGAGCATCTAAACTCCACCTGTACCGCCCTGCGTTTTGATAATCCTATAATTTTAGCAAGTCTTGTCGTACTTCCTATCCAGTTATACTTGTACACTCGAGACGACCGATCATAATGAAAATGAGACTATTTTAATCATAATTGTGTTAAACTATGTGCAAACTATTACTCTATGTGATGCTTCTTACATGAGGACGATATGTTTATCCAGATTCTTGACTCTTTGTTATGCCTTGATACTTAATGAACGAGAAACTAATTTAACACGAATTCGAAACACGAAATTACTCTTGTTATTTATGTTATTTGAATGCCTAAATGTAATAATACCATATGGAATGGCTACTCACAATAATACGCGATGCAACACTTAACCTCGCTCGCAAATGAACCAAAGTTGGAAAACTAACAAACGCGAGTCTGGCCGTCCGAATGGCCATCCGCCTGGACGACCATCCGCCCGGATGACCATTCGTCCGGATGAAGCCATCCAAACATCGCCAGTCGCGCACAGCCTTAACTCTTCGCCTTCCCCTATAAATACCAGCCATACACTTTCATTCTAACACTTTGACACTCCCATCCGCTCCCAAGTTCCAGAAGCGATTCAAGGCCATTTTGTAAGCTTTCCCCCCCCCCCCCAAATCTTTTTTAATCTTCATCTCTATTCACTTCTACTCCATCTTCTTCATCAAAATCACACACACACCTTAACTTTTCTCAAAAACACTAATTTTAGACCTTTCGAAGGTGGTTTTCACTCGTTTGGCTTAGGCAAACAGTTTGGAGCACCATTAAATCGAGATTGGTCTAAGATCTAAAGGATTTTCGCACTTTCCAACTTAGTTATGAAAGATTTCAACAT
Source organism: Helianthus tuberosus (assembly GCA_030545235.1). Classification (NCBI taxonomy): domain Eukaryota; kingdom Viridiplantae; phylum Streptophyta; class Magnoliopsida; order Asterales; family Asteraceae; genus Helianthus; species Helianthus tuberosus. The sequence goes on along the minus strand of JARYGA010040150.1, from coordinate 39,602 downwards.
TTTCCAACTTATTTATGAAACTTCTCTTCGATTTATACGAAACACTGGTGAAATCGGACTCAATCAGACTCTCGACTCGTTCCTTAATCGAAAGCCGGCTTGAAAACTGATCTCCACCAAAGAGATGTACCGATTAACGGGTCAAACATGAATTTTCATCAGGAACAACGGGTTTGTCCGAAAGGGTTGGGCCCATCCGGCCGAATGAACCGGATTTGGTGTATTCCGTTGTTTGACACATCATCACTCCGTCTCCGTTAACTTAAAACCTTTACTTAGAAAAAAAATTACAAAACTTCAAACATAGACTATCTGCCGGAATGGCCATCTGTCCGGATGATCTGGCCCTGATAATAATCGTTGTTTATGTTGGTTAGAACATTTTTAATCAAACTTCGAAAATCTTAACAGTTCACAAACATCCACAGACTAACCGAATAACCATCCGATCGAATGGCCATCTGTCCGAATGGTCATCCTTTCGATTGGCCATCCGTCCGAATGACCATCCGTTCGGATGGAATCCATCCGCTCGGATAGTCTGTTGAACACTTAACTCATTTTTGCACTGTTCGACACTCTGTTTCCGATCGGGTCAGCACTTAGAGGACTTATGCTCTGTTCTCGCACGCAGGCTGATCCAGCGCTCCCTTCAATCCAACCAGACTGTGTCTAGGTTCTAAGCACGCAGTGTGAGTATACTCGATCCCTTTTTTGTTTTAAACACTTTGGGATGCAACATGTATTCTATATAAACACACGACACTTGAAACTTGTTTAAAAACACACTGTCCACTATTAAACATGAAAACATGATACTTGTGATACTATTGCTACGTGAACGTTGAATCTTATGTTTAGCCTACCTTGACAATTATAGCGCTATAGGATTAACGCACCGCCCTTGAGTATTGGGGTATTGTTAAGTCTGATACTTTAACCTCCTCTTCGTTGTGATGATGAAGGAAAGGCATTTTGCGTTGGAAACTTGGGTTAACATATTGATTTCTTAGCCTAGCATGTTAGAAACTTGTAATATGTCTTTCATGTTGGATACGAGCAGTTAAACTTTAAACTATTTATGCTATGTATTAAACTTGTATACTCGCCAATATTTTTGTTGATTTTTTTAATACATGTTGCAGATTGATAGTTTAGACATTGAAGAAACAAGCTAAGGTGACTCTAAATACACACCTTAGAAAAACAATATTTTGAACAATGTTTGAATTTTGATGATGTTTGATACAATTTTGATTCTGTTTTGTTTTGGTTGACCTATGTATGACATTTTAGAACTTGTTATGAAATTTTGATTAATCTATATCGACACAAGTAGCGTTATGATGCTTTGAACGATTTGTTCGTCCCGCCCCGATGTTTCCACCATCGGTTAGGGTGTGACACCACCGGTGTCCGCTTTATATGCGACGTGACCTATAAATGCTCTACGTATGTTAATCACCTAAACTTGTAACTCACTAAGTACAAGTTACCATCTTGAGTTATGTATTCGTTTTATTTTAATCGTATATGTTCGTCATATGTGTGGGTCGTGCCCATGATGGTCGGGTCTCGCCCGTTCATTGCATTATTGTTAATCTAATTGTATTTTTCACTTGTGATTATATATATTTTATTTCCAAAAATATATATTTGTATTTGTAGTATTTGAAAACGATATAGGTTAAAAATAATATATATTTTTAACTTATCCAAATATATGATACTTATATTATTTTTCAAAATAAATATAAGTAATTTGTTAAATAATATTTCCGGTATTATTTAGTATAAGTATACTTAGGAAAGTATACTTGTATTTAGGTGTAAATACTTGTGTATTTTACATTAATTGCCAAAAATTAATTCTTTTGATTTTTAATACTTTCCGGAATCATATTTCTTAAAAATGATATATTTTTAAGGTTTGTTCACAATATATATATTAGGGGTGGCAAAATGGGTGGGTTGGGTAGGTTTGGGTAATGGGTTAGGATGGGCATGGGTTAGAATGGGTTTGGGTTAAGATGGGTTTATTAAGAGATGGGTTAGAATGGGTTTAGGTCAAGATGGGTTTTTGTCAAAATTCAAAAAAAATTCAAAAAAATCCAAAAAATTCAAAAAAAAATTCAAAAAAATCCAAAAAATTCAAAAAAAAAATCAAAAAAATTCAAAAAATTTAAAAAAACTTTGGGATTGCAGGCCATCATCAGAAAATTAAAAAAAAATTAAAAAAGTCAATGTGTAATAGTTCCAAGACTGAACTAGACTGTACCAAGACTGGAAAAATTAAAACTTTCTCACCATATGGGAAAAAAATATTGACAGTAATGAAGGAAAATTTCCAGCAGGCAGTAATGAAGTTAAAAATATTATGTAAACAAGAATATGCTAATAAGTGATCACCTCTAAAAAGGATATACCTTTTACAGTCACAGAAAGAGTAATAACCAAATATGTAAACAAGAATATCAATATTCACCCCAAATGTTAAGGGATAAATATACACAACCTATAATAAAATAAACATGACGCCTAAAAGAATACATTTACAGAAGAAAACAAACACTTGTGGTCTATCAATTGTGTCGCTACATTCACAACTAATATATTTTTTACATCAAGTCGTTTTTACATTTTTACAAAGAACTAAAAATGTTTATTCGGGTACAGTTAAAAGGCATTGCAAACGTTAAAGTAATTGAAGTAGTTTTGAGTGCAATCAAAGGCCCAAGAAGCGGAGCCTTACGATGTAGTACCTAAACAAATACGACCATTGCTATAGATATGAGAGCGAAGCAGAGCCGGATGCAAAAACACCACCTCAGTCATTTCATCGAACAACTTGTAAGCAAGAAGCCAAAAGCCACAGTCATTTCATCCATACACATAACCAAATGCATCAACTAAACCTGAGATCAAATGGCGGGGTTGCATTAATCTAATGAAACACTAAAAACCGAGTTAAACGATTAATTTGATAGCACATCCAGATATTATGTATAGACTTTAAAGTTTAAACACTATTTCTACAAGCTGTTTTTACTACAGCCATACACTCAATCTGGCTATTGAATATCAAATAATCACTTTTAAAACAGATATTCAAAATTCCAAACACCCTTTAAGCAATCAAAGAAGGTAATACTATTGGTCATTGATTGCTTAACAATGCGAAAAACAAAGGCATGATTACTTTAGAAGTTGATATCATAGACTAAACTACTTCAATACACAAAGCATGCAGTTTAAATGAAAAATGTGAACATTTTTTTCTTTCTGTAACTTGAAAAGATTAAAAAATGTACCTTTTTTAGTCGACGATGCTTAGCAAGGGCCCAATTGGTCATAATTGAAGCAGCAACCACAAGAAAGATATAACCTGCAACAGTCTGGGCTGCTACATTGAATCCCAACCATTGATAAATCTCGGTTGTGTAATTCGCACAAGTAACAAAGTTAAACAAAAACCCACGAGGAATCTGGTACCCTTCGCATCTTGTTAAACAAATCTATCACCTCTTCAAATAGTTTAACTCGAACATACCCAGATATTATACAGTTCCATGACACCGCATCTCTCACAAGCATTTCATCGAACAACTTCGCTTATTTTTCCCATACCATACTTTCACCCTCTTTCCACCAAACTTCACTTTCTTCCTGCAGTTTCTATAAACTTTTTTTTAATTCAAAATAAAGCTACAATCCTAGTATTTCATAAACCTTGCAATAAATTCACTTTAACACGCAAACCACCAATTGATTCACAGATGAGAAAACTCAACCACTCTTAGCCTCTAACTTCACTAATCAACTACAAATTATCACTATCCGATTCACTTGAAGCCTCCTCGATCACCATATCACAAAATTCAGTACTTATTCAACAGAAAACACATTACATAATTCAGCAAAAAAAAAGTTAAAAACTGTTAACCGACTAATTGATTTTGTTTGTGCAATTACTTGATTTCAGTCCAGACAGAGATAAGCATGAACAACATACTCAATTGTTAATATTCAACAACACTCAACTGATTAGGTTAACTTCACCAACTAACTACAAACCCTAATTTCAGTAAAAATTAACATGCAAATCAAAATTACTCCAAAATAAGCCCAAAATCAATCCGATCAACATAAATAACAACGAATTTACCCATGAGAGAAGCTTCGAGCATGTGATACGCAAGTAGAATCTGATCGGTAGGGTTGATGACGTCAGCCGGACGGCTCTGGATCTCAGTAACGCTGTAAACGTTGTACATCGTGATGACAAACACGGTAGCACCAACGGTGCTCTGCCGCGTTTCGCACGATCTAATCCGATTATCAGAAGCTTTCGGAGTGGAGTTTTGAATAAGAGCAACTTAATTGTTACCATTTCGATGAAGAGAACGCCGAAGAAGAGGTAGATCATTGTTGTGGATTGCGAGTTTACTGCAAAACCCTAGATCGGTGGTGGAGAAGATGATGTGGAGAGTGTGTAGGTCCTAGGGTTAGGGTTAGATACTTAAAAACCATTCTAACCCATGTTAAAATTTAGAAGGGAATTTTAAAACCCATCCTAACCCATCTTTACTAAATTCTCAGCCCATTCTAACTTATTTTCTTTTTTAAAGAGGCCTAAAATAACCCAAAATATCATGGTTGGGTTTTTATTGCCACCCCTAATATATATAGAGAGAGAGAAAAAGTGTATTGTACAAAATGGCTTAACGTACGCTATGTACGCGATGTGAAATCGCATGTTATAAAATAGCATGGATGAAATCGCATGTGATAATTTTTTATGAAATCGCATGTTGGTTTTTTGTAACAATTTCGCATGTGATAATTTTGATGAAATTGCATGTTGGTTTTTTGTAACAATTCTGCATGTGGTAATTTTGATGAAATCGCATGTTAAAAACTAACATGCGAAATTGTTACAAAAAACCAACATGCGATTTCAATGTGGGATGAAGATCTGACGACTGAGATGATCGTGTACGTATTGTACGATAAGAGCATTTGTACGTTAACCTAACCCTATATATATATATATATATATATATATATATATAGGGTTAGGTTCATTTGTGAACACTTCCCTATTTGTGAACAAAACGAACAAATCCTGGCCATAGATCTTCTTAACTAGATATAAGGGTAGGAATGTCATTTGACATTTATAGTTTTAATATAATTTTCTTTTTTATTAACCATATTCAGTTATCCTATAATTCTAACCACCCTTATAATCTTGCTATACCACCAGATCCTATATTCGAATTAATTCAACAAGAAAAAAAACTGCATCCGTATTTTATCAAATCGTTCTTCATCTTATTCCAGATCATCAATCTGCATACCATAATCATCATCGAATCATTCTTTTTTATATCACTAAAGTTTTTAAAATTATGACAAAAACGAACCATCAGCCTGTAGTTTCAGCCAATTTGGTTATTCCTCATAGCCCCGAACGAGCAGGAGAAGACCTTGTGTATGTAACATCCATTGAACAGCAAGGTATATTTTTAAAACATCTTTGTATATACGCTTACTGGATGTGTATCCAGTTACGTTGTTTTATGAATAATCAGCTGTATGATTTTTTCTATCTTTTATACTCGTGAAAGCTACATTGTGTTCGTAGGTTTTGTTGTATAGTATAAATTGATATATCAAATGGTAATGGTTGTCAAATACACACACGTATATTGCTATGCATTTGCTGAGAGGTATTTTTGTTTTCCTGTGTACTATGTGACTTTTCAATGATAACAATGGTTGTTTAACGACTGAACAGGTGTCGGTGTATAGTAAAATTTGAATTTTGGAATGTTTTGGTTGGTGAAATACTAATGTATATACATATATGTATATTAGCCGTTGTGTGTAAATTGATCTGATTCTTGTGTGTAAAATGATCTGATTCTTGTGTGTTTGAAACACGCTGGCGTAGAGATGCTCTTCTATCCAGCATTCAAAGCATGGATAACAAATTATTGTTATTAGAGTTTTATTGTGCAACAGATGAGGATGACCAAGAAGAAACTAATATAGAAAGTGACGAATAAGTCATTGTTATTATTACTAACTTCCAGTTATTGTTACTGAGACTTATATTGAGCACTAGTTTGTCATTGAGTTCTTGCTAGACTTCGTGTTTACTTTTAAATGTACAGATTTTTTAATTGGTTTTAGGTTAAGTTACATTAATTGTTCGTGAACTTACATTCAGTTGATGTGTTGGATGTTTTTTTTACATTTACCTTTTATATCGAAGGCCATGGCATACTTAGTTGTTCAATGGTACAATATGTTAACCATTAACCATGTATGTACAATGGCATACTTAGCTGCAAACCTGTTCGAGTCTAGAGGAGGCTGGTTAACAGCAACCTGCTTAGCCACTACAGGAGGTTTTGTATGTTGAATACCAGCAGCCTTTGGTTGGCCCAACCCCTGGACAGCTCGATTAAAATTAAAACATGTACTACCCTTTTTAGTGCCACTCGAACCAGCTTTATTAGACACATTAACAACAACATTTTTCGACAAGGTTTTGGGTCATTGGGCAGCCAATCCCATAGGGTTTAAAGGCTGTTGATCATTGTTTTGTTTGTAAGGCAGACACGTTTGCACACTATGGGAGCCATGCTTACCCTTGGGAACACTGGCTGAGTTGGGAACAGGAGTCGAATCCTGAGCCACAGCATTCAATTCTTCATCAGATCTAGGCAGATGTTTGCACCCTTTTAATGAGTGGCTGAAGACTTTGCAATAAGAGTTGTCAAAAGTATAACCAAAGTTAATACTTTTGTATAAACAACTTAATAAAATAGTACATATATGTAAATATAGTCAACTGTCAAGTATAACCTAGAAATAATAAGATGCTACAAACAGTAAATAGTCTAAGATTTTTCATACATATTTGAGTAATATAAATTAAAACAAAATCACAAAATATGGTCCAGAAAAGTTAGTTTGGTTTTTATTTTCTTCGGTTCCGTTGGAACCCAACGTCATCTCTCTTCTGTAATCCCCATCCACGTTTAAATATGGTGCATCGCAAGTATACCATAGTCGACAAAATTGCCAATAGTCTCCCGCGGAATGCCCATCTTGAATACCTTCAAGCTCCAAACGTCTTGGATGCCCAACTCTCCTCAAGTAGGTTACAATTACATCTGTCTGTAAGAAACAAACACACAAGAATTAGACCAATTTACAGACAACAACTAATATATATATATGTATATTTACAAAAATCACATAACTGAATATACATATGTGTACCCTTCACAAAATCCGAACAAATTAACTACTATACACACAATTAATTTCTACACACAAGGTGTTTATGTACATAAGAACAACAAAACAATATACATATGTGTATAATTGAATAAATCCAAAAAAACAGAGTATTCATACGTATATTGTCGAATCAACAACATTCCAACGACAAAATCCAGACATATCAGCAACATCAGATGAGATTATACATATTTTTATAACCAAACATAACTCCAATACAATACAATACAAAACACCAAAACTATTGTATAATAGTTCATACACATGTGTATCCGTGAGTTTTATAACGTAATTATACACCTGTGTATAGTGACAACTTATCCATTATAAATCATTACAACAAAGTAGCAGCTAATGACTACGTATGTGTAAAACAGAGTATTAATTTGTTTATGAATCCTATCAAACATAAACCACAAATCAAAGAACAAAATCGGATGAACCCATTAATAAAGAACAAAATTGACAAAATCAGAACAAAACTATCACAAATCAAATGTAAATCAAGCAGCTTGAACCAAACCTAATTGAATAAAAAAAGCTTCTTATATGCACAATCATCTAAAACCCTAGCTTTTACAGGAACAAATGTTGAACTATACACTATCGGATGAAACAGAGAATTACAAAAACCAAAATACACTTGAAATTGGTACCTTGATATGTCGCCTGAATATGTGATCACTGGGAAAGATGGAGGTGTAGAACAATTCATCGGAAGAAAAAAAGGGTCGTCGCTTTTAACTTCTAGAGAGAGAAGAAGATGGGGGTTTAATTTGAATTGTGATTTTATCTCCTAATAACTGAAAGAATGGGATTACGATTGTGCCCTTATGCAATTATTGTAAATCAGTTTTTTTTGTTTTTATTAATTAAAAAATCATTTAAATCCTAAAATCAAGATCTCCTCATCCAATGGCCAGGATCTGTTCGTTTTTGTTCACAAAATTAACATTGTTCACTCTTGATCCCTACCCTATATATATAGGGTAGGGATCCTAAGAGAAGTCCACCCTATTTGAGAAACTTGAGAAGCAATCTGGATCACACATTTTCCCTAAGCAAAAAATGCAAAAAAAAAAGGTGAAAAAAATGCAAATTTTTTTTTTTTTTGAAAAATCGCAGCTTTTTCTTTAAGAATTAAAAAAAAAATTTAATTTTTTTTTGGATTTATACACATGTGTATATTGTTAATCTTTTAACTATACATATATGTATATTGTCAATTATACATATATGTATATACATGTTTAAAATTGAAAAAATGTGTATATTGTTAATCTTAAACCATAAACACTAAAGCTAAACCTTAATGCTAAACCCTAAACTCTAAACCCTAAAACGAAACCCTAAAGCTAAACCCTAATGCTAAACCCAAAAGCTAAAACTAAACACTAAAGCTAAACCCTTAATGCTAAACCCTAATACAAACCCTAAAGATAAAGCTAAACCCAAAAGTTAAAGCTAAACCCTAATGCTAAACCCTAAATACTATTGCTAAACCCTAATACTAAACCCTAATGTTAAACCCTAAAGCTAAACCCTAAACCATAAAGCTAAACCCTAAACCCTAAATACTAATGCTAAACCCTAAATAACACTTATTTTTCAGTTTTAAACATGTATATACATATATGTATAATTGACAATATACATATATGTATAGTTAAAAGATTAACAATATACACATGTGTATAAATCCAAAAAAAATTAAAAAAAAATTAATTCTTAAAGAAAAAACTGCGATTTTTCCAAAAAAAAAAAAACAAAATTTTTTGCATTTTTTCACTTTTTTTTTGCATTTTTTTGCTTAGGGAAAATGTGTGGTCCAGAATGCTTCTCAAGTTTCTCATTTAGCCTACTACTTCTCACATGATCTTTATCCTATATATATATATATATATATATATATATATATATTGTCATACTTATTAAGTATATATATTCATTTTTGTCACTTGTCCAATTTTGTGAAATTCTCTTTAAATGGTAGTAATTATATAGAGTTAATTGCCAAAATCGTCCCTCAGGTTTGGACATGTTTGCCATTTTCGTCCAAAATGACTTTTTTTGTACCAAATAGCCCCCCACGTTTGTAGCTTTTTTTCCATTTTCATCCAAATGACTAACTGGGTTAGAAACAACCGTTTGATGAGGGTTATTTTTTTTAAAATTTCACAAGTACAAAGTCTAAAATGTAATTTCTTTTTAAACTCTAACTTTATAAAAGTAAAGATTTACATGTAAAAGAAATTGTAGAATTATATAAAACAATTGTGGACAAAAAATAAAATACTTAATTAAGATGCATTGGCGATACTCCTTGTTCATAGCTTGAAGGCTTAAATAAGCCATGAATAGACACTATAACTGTATAGTTCAACTCGATCATATTAATAATTAATGAAAATTCGTTTAGACCTGCTTAAATCTAACACTCATAATGAAGATGGCATTAGATCTAACACTCATTACAGAGATTCCGATTCAAATCATAAAGTTTCTGTTCTAATTTCCGACGAACCGTGCGGTGGATTCAAAACATAGAGTTTCCGTTTTGATTTCCAACGAACCGTGAGGTGCCGATTCAAATCATATAGTTTTCGTTTTAAATTCTGGCGAACCATGTAGTGTCGATGTAGGTCATTTGACCGCATAAGTGACGATGACGACCTTTAGCAGGTGAAAATTTGTTGAACGAAGCTGGTCAAAATTTGTATCACAACAGAGATGAGATCCTCCGCCGGAATTGTTACCGGCGAACTCATCAACGACCGAAAGTTCTTACGAATTTCATGTGTTGATCTAGCCTTCTTCTTCTGATTCTGAACATGATATCTCCATCTCGTTCTTCAAGCTTAGAAGGTGACATTCCGGTTACCAAAAGCCCTCTAAACTACAAATCACACGCAAAAATACACAAAACAATGAGCATTACAAGGTGGAGGTGAGTAACGGTGTGAGTGGTAGTTGATGGTTTGTTTTGAAGGTTGTAGAGAGAGAAAGCAGAGGGTGATGGTTTTAGGTTTACAAGAAATTACATTTCAGACCCTGTATTTGTGAAATTTCAAAAAAAAAAAAAACCTCATTAAACAGTTGTTTCTAACCCAGTTAGGCATTTAGATGAAAATGGCAAAAAGTTACAAACGTGGGGGGCTATTTGGTACAAAAAAAATCATTTTGGACGAAAATGGTAAACATGCCCAAACTTCAGGGACGATTTTGGCAATTACCTCAATTATATATTTTTCCAAATATATATGTATGTCCAATATTGTCCAAATGTTGTCCAAGTCCATGTATTTATGAGGAATATATTTATGTAAATATATATTTTAGTATTTGTCTATATATCCATTCATGGGTAATTTTTGTATATATTTATATTCTTAAATATTTAATTGTGTATTCTTATGTGTATTTTGGTATTTATACTCCTTTGGAGTATTTAGTGTGTTTTCAAGTTCCTAATTATACACTAATATATATATATATATATATATATATATATATATATATATAGAAACGGGATCAGGAGAAAACGCTCAAAAGTGTGAGAACGGTGAGAAAGCATCCTGGGCCAACACGTGTCACGCGACATAGAGAAGGGCGGAGGGGCTTTTTTGCCCTTTCATATTTCTTTTTTTTAAACGTGTGTCTCACCACCTATCCATTTTTTGGCGTTTAATAAATACGCGGCGTTTTTATTGTTTTTATATCAGGATCATAGTAAATATTTTGGCGTTTTAAGTACGTTTGGCGTTTTATTGTTTTTTAGATCAGGATGCAGGCCTGTTATGTAAAAAACATCAGTAATTTTCTTGATGTTTATTTTTTTTTCAATCAAGTGTTGTGCCATATAGGATACAGGCCTATAATGTGACAGGCAATTATGGCGTTTTGAAAAGATAAATAAATTCAACTTTCCATGTAGTGGATTTTAATATAATAAATGTTTGTCAATAATGTTACCGTCTCTTCATTTTATTGTTTAGCAATTACTGTTTAGTTCAATTTCATCTGTCAATTAATGTTAATTTTTCCAGTAATGCTTTGTTTGGCGTTTTTGGCGTTTTATATAGCAACATCGTGCTCTGCTAGCATCCGTTCTCTCAGTTTTCACACTATCAGACGTTTTGGGGTTTGTAGTTTTTGGCGTTTTATACTCAATTTTTTTATTAGTAGAGAATTAGATAATAAACAATAGAGAATTAGATAACAAACAATAGAAAATGAAAAAAATAAAAAATTATAATCTAATTTCTCATACAAATCTTCACTGTCATCAGCCTCTTCTACTTTAACCTTTTTGGCATTTTGAACCTGTTTTTGAATACCTTATGTAGATCCTTATTTTCCTACATACCGCCCGTCTTTAGTAGATGCTTATTTTTTGTGGCATCCTTTATTGTGGTTTGATATATACTTGTTTGATGACATGTTGAAGACCAACGCCTGCTCTAATGTATTGATCCCTTCATGACATCAATATATCCATCAAGAACAAAGTGACATAATGACATATCAGTGTCATCAGTCTCTTTTTCTTGAATATTTGTCCATCTCATTCAGCAAAAACTTATAGAGATACCCGCCTCAGAGAAGAATCCATTCAGTGAAACTTCATTCAGAACAATACTCAATATAGAAGAAACGAGGTTCCGCATCTGTGGCTTTTTTAACTATTATTTTGGCGTTTTTAAAGTGAATGGTTTTTAGGAAATATGGCGTTGTTTTTGGTTTGTGATCAGTTGATTGTGCAGAGACGTCTCTCTCATAGGATGTTTTTGGCGCGTAGTTTAGGCGGGATTTTATTTATAATAAATGATATTAATTAAGTAGCCGTCTTTTCAGTTACTGTGTATTTTTACTGTTTTTGTTCAGCTTTTTATGAGTTTTTTAAGGTCATAGACTTTCCATCTCCCAAGCTTGGCGTTTTTTAATGGCTTTAAGTAGTTTTTGGCATTTTTTTTTTCCATTTTTAGCTTTTAATAATACTTCTGCAAATTACTTTTATTATAGTTTGGGAGTTTTTGGCGTTTTCACAAGCATTATGACTGTTTGGCGTTTATTAATATAATGTATTTTTTTATTCTATGTTGAAAGATACAAAACAAACAACAGAAAAAGAAAATTAAAAAAATAAAAATAGAAACAATTCATCTTCCAAATCTTCACTCTCATCAGTCTCTTTCTTCTTTGAAACATGTTCACTGGCGGTTTGGCTTTGTCATATTTGTTTTTTTGTGGCCGTTTGGAAAGACAAAATGACATGAGTTTTTTGTTTGAATATGTATCTTCAAACTACTCATCAGTGTCATTCGTCTCTTCATTCCATTATAATAACAAAACACAAAAAATGACATAAGTCTTACACCAGCATCTTTTTGTTTATGATTTGTCCATCTCATGCAGCAAAATGTTATTTGAGTCACAGCACCTCAGGGAAGAATGCATTCTCCGAAACTTTGGTGTAGAACAATATTGAATATACAAGAAAAGATATTTACCATTTTTGGCGTTTTACTGAGTAAATAGTGTATCTGAAAGAAACGTCGATTTTTTGGAATCTTTGATGTTTGAGAATTTTGGCATTTTCTAAGATGATTGGTATATAGTAAATTATGGCGTTTTTTAGTAGGTGTGTTTGATGTTTTGGGGATTTTGGCGTTTGTAAGATGAATGGTATATAGTAGAAAATATGGTGTTTCAGGTTCTGGGGGGGGGGGGGGGTTTGATTTTATGTCTGGGATGCTTTTTTATATAGGGATGTGTTTTGGTATAGAAGTGTAAAGACCCTTTTACCCTTAATGAAGCGCGTCCACTTAATAGAAGTCGTGTTATTTACGAAAACGCCACTGATGTGCGTTAGGTGTGATATATTTTTATGTATATTTTTAGCCCTTTTTAACACTTTAGTCAAGTTTTAAATTTATAAAACATGATATTTTACTAACACTAAACACACATATGGGCAAGTGCACCCATCATGAGCGTAGTATAGTGTTGGTAAGATACCGAGGTCGTCCAAGGACACAAGAGCTTTTAGTACCGGTTTATCCTCAAAGTCTAATCAAATCAAAATTTTAGAAAAAGGTTTAAACATAAAAACTAAAAATGCTGAAAAAAAAACAGATAGACAAGATGAATCACTTGGATCCGACTCGCCTTTAGTGTAACCTTTGATGTTTTCCTCACTTTTGCACTTTGTAAGAGATTACCTTAGTTATAGTAGTAGGCCCCTCTTTTGAAGGTGACATTACCCTCAACCCAGTAGTTTGAGTCAGCAAGGATACAATCCTAAAGGGTTGGATTATTGGTAGATAATAAATTTAGTTATTAATGCGTAATATGGTAGGCCCCTCTTTTGAAGGTGACGTTACCCTCGACTAAGTGGTTTGGGTCATCAGGGATACAATCCCAAATAGCCGGGTTAATGTATTAATAGTAGTTTACATATGAGGGGATCAAGCCATTCGCACCCCCGCCATCCAATACCAGTGGGTATTTAAGGAGCTCCTAGTAAGCTTGACCCAGGTCCTTGCAGGATCTATACACTGAACAAGGCAAGAACCTTACCAAACCATTCCCTTAACCCCCGACCAGGTAGCCAACATATCTCTATATAGATCGTAGAGATATGAATGGTGTAAATCTTTTATTTTATATAGACAGTAAAATAACGCCAAGACACCACGGACAAATGATAAGGAAGTTTCACCTTCAACATAAGAAACTAGTCATTAAAGTCATTAATACAAAACCAAATAAAAAGTGCGAAAAGATTAAAAAACAAAAGTATTACACTAATTGCTTGTCTTCACCAAGTGATGTAAGAGACTTAGGCAAACATGGCCTTTGATTGTCAAGAACTCTTACTATCAATCTTGGATCCCGAGACTACTACACACAGTCTATGATGGATGATGGATGATGGTGGTGGTGGTGGTGGATGAGGGTGTTGTGATGGTGGTGGAGTGTGGGTGAAGTGGGAGAGAGGTGGTTTGTCAAGTGATGCCTTTGAAGTGAACCAAGCACCTCTATTTATAGCCTGCACAGAAGCCCGGACACGGCCCCGTGTCCATCCACTTTCTCCTTCTTCATTAATTGCAGTTTGTATGCATTAGTTGACCACGCCCCCATGTCCGCTGGGCACGACCTCGTGTGCAGAAGCGTGTCTGTACTATCAAGATTTGCTTGTATTCTGCGAATCTTAGCGTTGACCATGGTCGTGTGGTGCTGGGCACGTCCCCATGTTGGGGAATAGAATCTTCTACAACTTTGTCTTTTCTGCAGACACTTGGGCACGCCCCCGTGTCCGCTGGGCACGGGGCATGTTCAGCCTTCTGATGTCTTATTTTTGCTTGGAAAGATGCTGTCGAGGGGTCGGGCATGCCACGTTTATTCCTTTTCTTGTATTTGTGTTAGATTTAGCTGCATTTTTGCTTCTTTTGTTCATTTGCGCTCATTTAACCCTGAAAATACAAAAGGAAGACAAAAGCATACTTTTTCCAACATTAGTACCAAAAGAGGGTTAGTTTTATGCCTCACTTGATGTAATTTATATGTTGCATTTTACACACATCAAATACCCTGTCACGGCCCCAGCCCCGGTTTTACCCGGTCTGGAGCCGCGGGACAGGAACCCGTGGTATTTATTAATTGAGTTGACAGCGGAAGATTTTACAGGATCTTTGAAAATTTAAAATGTCCGATTATTTTATTTTATAATTCGGGATAAACCCCATAATGTACAATAGAGGAAATTCCCTGATTTACAAAACATGTTTATTTATTTAACTGAGCCACTACTTCAAGCTTTGTTAGTGCTCCGTAGCACTTTTCCTTGGTTCACAGTAGTCACCTGAAACATGTTTTGAAAATATTTTATCAGCGGGGAAATACTAGCGAGTCATTCAAATTTGATAAAACGACACATAGTTATAAATTACAGCATAAGAGCGATTACAATGGCTTTTATCTTATTTTTATCTGGTGCCGTGTCACCTCCTGGTGACGATGGTCATACCACAATTGGGTCTAATTCCCCAAGTAGTGATGATTATCACTGTTAGGATTTATTAGCCTAACCGTGAGAAATTAGTAATGTGCACAATACCCCACTAGCCAGTGATTCAAGATAACCACGACTTAATCCCTGTAATTATAACCTTTGAAAATGATTGGAGTATTGTAAAATACTTTTGATAAAAGAGAATGACTCACATTGCAGATTTAAACGGGCAGAGTTTAGCCTACTGATTAGCCTTGTAACCTAATTTAAATAACAATGCACACGAACTAGGTCAGTAACTAATACAGCACTTACGATAACTCACGAGACTAAAACCCTCACAACGAATGACAAAGTGCTATACTTAAACATCCAACGAATTCACGACGAATGACAAAGTATGGCCCTAATTTGGGCATCACTTAAACATCCATTGGATAGTTTCAATAGATCGGACATTGAATCGTAGCAGCGATCAAGTTAATACCCTGTATCGTAGCAGCGCCTAGCTATCTTAAATTTCGAAATGGAGCAGTGTAATTTCGTTTTTGAGATTTGATTTCGACACCAGTGAACAACCCATGGCCATTTCTATTTATAGGTGAAATTTGGGTCTCACGCGGCCCGCGTGAACCTTCGCTCGAACCTTACGCGGCCCGCGTGGCCACCTAGTCTACGTGTAGGGTTGCTGGGTCACGCGTAGGGTTGCCAGGTGGATGCCACGTGGATCTGGAATGCTTATCCGGTCAAACACCTGTTGACGCGGCCCGCGTAAGGGTCTACCTATCCTTTACGCGGCCTGCCTGAGAACCAGAAATCTTGATTTCTTAATTTTTAATGCACAGTAAGTTTTCAGGGGTCCGGGTTCGTACTTACGGGTCAATTTGGGACATTTTTGGGAGTCCTTACATCCTCCCCACCTATTTAAAATCTCGTCCTCGAGATTTACTGAAATAAGTGAGGATACTTTCGCTTCATTTCCGATTCAAGTTCCCAAGTGTATTCAGATCCTCTCTTTGAATCCTAATTGACTTTGACCAGCACTAGCCGCTTGTGCTTGAGAAACTTGATCTTCCTGTCTTCTATATGTAAGGGCTTCTCAACAAATTTTAACTTTTCATTTACCTCTATATCTTGAAGAGGTACTACCAAGGATTCGTCGGATAAACATTTCTTGAGGTTGGATACATGAAATACGTCATGTACTCCAGCTAGCTCCTCTGTTAGTTGTAAGCGATAGGCAACTGGTCCTATTCGTTGGATAACTGGGAATGGTCCTACATACCTTGGACTCAGCTTTCCTTTTTTTCCAAATCGAACTACTCCTTTCCAAGGAGAAACTTTCAACAGTACTCTGTCTCCTACTTGGAATTCTAACGGCTTGCGTCGATTATCGGCATAACTCTTCTGGCGATCTCGAGCCGTCTTTAGTCTTTCCTTGATTTGAGTGATCTTGTCAGTGGTTTCTTGTACGATTTCAGGACCTGATAATTGGCTTTCTCCTATTTCTGCCCAGCAAACTGGAGTTCTACACTTGCGTCCATACAGTGCTTCAAATGGGGCAGCTTCAATACTTGAATGATAACTATTATTATAGGAGAATTCAATTAAAGGTAGGTGGTCATCCCAGTTTCCACCAAAATCTATCACACATGCCCTGAACATGTCCTCCAGGGTTTGGATCGTCCTTTCACTTTGTCCGTCTGTCTGAGGATGATATGCAGTGCTTAAATTTAGTCGGGTTCCCATTGCTTCCTGGAAACTTGTCCAGAAATGGGAAGTGAAACGACTATCCCTATCCGATACAATGGAGAGTGGAACTCCATGTAAGGATACTACTTCATCTACATACAACTTGGCTAATCTTTCCATGCTGAAGGTTTCTTTCATGGGTAGAAAATGTGCTGATTTGGTTAATCGATCCACAATTACCCAAATCGCATCATTACCTTTTGTGGTTTTGGGTAACTTAGTAACAAAGTCCATAGTTATAAGTTCCCATTTCCATACATGCATTTCTAATTGTTGTAGTAGACCTAAAGGTTTCTGGTGTTCTGCCTTAACTTGTGAACAAGTAAGACATTTAGAAACATATCTAGCTATATCCTTTTTCATTCCTATCCACCAGAAGTTATTTCTTAAATCTTTGTACATCTTGTTGTTACCAGGATGCATGGTATACCTATATTTATGGGCTTCTTCTAAAATCTTACTTCTTAACTCTCCTTGCTTAGGTACCCAAATCCTTTTCTTGTGGAATCTCCAAATTCCATCGGTTCCTTGCTCTAATTCCTTTATTCTTCCTTTCATTCCTTCAGCATCATCTTTGATTGTTGTTTCCTGAACATTCTTCAATTGTTCCATTAAGTCTAATTATAAACTTAATCTAAGAGCACGAACTCGCTTTTGCTTTTCGTGATACTTACGACTTAAGGCATCTGCAACTACGTTTGCCTTTCCTTCATGATATTGAATATCACAGTCGTAGTCACTTAGAATCTCCATCCATCTTCTTTGCCTCATGTTTAATTCTTTTTTCCCAAATATGTATCTTAAACTCTTATGATCTGTATAAACAGTAAACTTACTTCCATACAGATAGTGTCTCCAAATCTTAAGGGCAAAAATTATGGCTCCTAATTCTAAGTCATGAGTCGTATAATTTTCTTCATGCTTCTTTAATTGTCTTGAGGCATACGCAATTACTTTCTTGCGTTGCATTAGCACACATCCTAATCCTAGCTTAGAAGCATCACAGTAGACTTCAAAATCTTCTGTTCCTTCAGGTAAGGCAAGAATTGGGGCGTTTGTTAACTTTTGCTTCAAAATCCTGAAGGCCTCTTCTTGCCTAGGTCCCCGTTCAAACTTAACTGCCTTGCAGGTTAGCTTAGTTAATGGTACAACTATTTTGGAAAAATCCTTAATAAATCGCCTATAGTAACCAGCTAATCCTAGAAAACTTCTAATTTCCATAGCTGATTGCGGGACTTTCCATTTAGTGATTGCTTCTATTTTAGAGGGATCTACATGAATACCTTCATGATTCACCATGTGTCCTAAAAATAGTACCTCTTGTAGCCAAAATTCACACTTCGAGAATTTGGCATAAAGCTTCTCCTTTCTTAACAAAGTTAAGAGTACATGCAGGTGCTCACAATGTCCCTCCTGACTTTTGGAATAAATAAGTATATCGTCGATGAAGACAATTACAAATTTATCCAAGTACGGTTTACAGATCCTATTCATCATGTCCATAAATGCTGCCGGAGCATTGGTTAATCCAAAGGGCATGACTGTAAACTCGTAATGACCATACCTAGTTCTGAAATCAGTTTTAGGTATGTCTTCTTCTTGCACCTTCAACTGATGATATCCGGAGCATAAATCTATCTTAGAAAAGTATCTAGCTCCCTGAAGTTGATCGAAAAGATCATTGATCCTAGGTAATGGGTATCGATTCTTAATTGTAACCTTATTTAATTCCCTATAATCGATACACATTCTCATTGACCCATCTTTCTTTTTCACAAACAACACTGGAGCTCCCCATTGGGATGAACTAGGTTGTATGAATTCTTTGCTTAATAATTCATCTAATTGCTTTTTCAATTCTAGCATTTCAGTGGGTGCTAACCGATAAGGTGCCTTAGCTATCGATGTAGTTCCAGGAATTAGATGAATTCTAAATTCGACTTCCCTATTGGGTGGTAATCCAGGTAGTTCTTCCGGAAAGACATCCGGGTATTCTAATACTACCGGAATTTCTTTAAGTTCCTTACCCTTCGTTTTACTGATTACTGAAATCATATACACCACTTCTTGCTTTCTTGAATAACTGGCCAACTTCATTACTGAAATGAATTTTAGTGGCTTTCGTGGTTTATCTCCTGTAATCACCACTAATTCTCCTGTGGGTGTATGAATTTCTATTAGGTTTTTATCACAAAGAATTCGAGCATGGTTGGCTACCAACGAATCCATTCCTAATACAACGTCGAATCCTGCTAAATCCATAGGTAATAGGTTTGCAGAAAATTTATGGCCTAAAAGTTCTATTTTTCCTTCTCGCAAAACCTTATCTATTTTAACAGAATTTCCATCTGCTGTTTCGACTGTAAAAATCTACCTATGGTTGGTTAAGGGTAGGTTAAGAGCTTGGAAGAATGAAGTATTTATAAAACTTTGGTTTGCACCAGAGTCAAATAATACTTTTGCATAAACGTTGTGAACTAGGAACGTACCAGTTATCACGTCAGGAATTAGCTCTGCTTCCTGAGTAGTCAACTGGAAGGCTCTTGCGTTTCTCTTGGTAGCTCCTTCTGCGGGTTTGGCTTTGTTATCAGCTGGTTTGGCCAATTTAGGGAAGTCTGGCCTAAAATGTCCAGCTTCTCCGCAGTTGTAGCAGATTGTTGCTTTCTTCTTCCTGCAATCTTCTTCTTGGTGCCCCGGAATTTTGCAAAAATTGCAATATCCTTTGCATCTTCCAAAATGCTTCCTTTTACAGGCATTGCAAAATGGAACAGAGGAGGATTGCTCGATTCCCCTTCTCTTGAAATTACTACGGTTACCAAAACGGAATCCCTGGGTAATCTTTTGGGCCACTTCCTTCTTTCTATTTTCTTCTCGCGTACGCACCAATCCGTCTGTCAAAGTGTTGGTTAATTCCACGGCATCGTCAATTGTGCGAGGTCTCGCAGCTTTAACGATATCACGGATTTCACCAATTAATCCCCATATATAACGGGAAATAAGTACCGGCTCTGGCAAAGCCAGGGTTGGTACCACTCTTGCATACTCGAAGAATGTCGAAGTATACCCTCGACAATCTACATCCACCATCCGATGGTTTAGGAACTTATTCGCCATTTGTTCCTTTTCATATTCAGGGCAGAATTTTTTTTCTACCAGACGCTTAAACTCTTCCCAATTCATGGCATAGGCCATATCACTTCCTTTTGCTTGTAATACTGTATTCCACCATTCTAGCGCCCCTTCTTTAAAAAGATGTGACGCGTACATGACCTTGTCTTCTTCTGCACACTTACTTATTTTAATCACTGCCTGGATTTTCTCTAACCAACACAGTGCAGCAGTCGCCCCTTCGTTGCCTGCAAATTCAACCAGTTTACAGGCAAGAAACTCCTTATAAGTGCAACCAGGCGTTGTAGCTTTCATTTTCTTAAGGAGTGGAGCTTGCATCCCATCGTTGTCGTTATTAGTATGGCTGCAACCTCTGTTTATACTATTACTGAAATTATCGTCATGTGTACGTTTGCTAGGAATAATTTGTTGAGGTTCAATTGGATTACGGGCAGCAGCAAGTATTGCTGGATTAGCGTTGGCTATTCCCTGAGCAACGATATTCTCGATATCTTGCCTATTCAGAAATTGATCTTCATTGTTTTGCCTAGATTGGTTACCCTCGTTAACTTGTTCATTACCAGCGTGTTCCATCTGGTAATTATTTTATATAAGTGATTAGCATAAAATAATTAGTAACCAAACATAATAAAATAACTGCACATAATTACGTCAACAAGTATAGCCAATTTTGGTGATTTTTCAACTTCCATTTTTATATATTATATTATGCATCCGTACACATTTGTTATCTTACAAAATTTTATTTTTAGGTTATTTTACAGGATTATATTTTACTATTATTATTATTATACAACCACAACTATGCCGTCACACCATCCCTGTCAGCTGTCATCTTAGAAGCGACGTTCCCTCTCGTCGTACTTCCAGGAGATATGTTCTCCCACCTCCCGGATTCTATTCCCTGCATCCATTAGCTCCTCGCCAAAATGGCGGAGTTCAGCCAAATTCTCATTACTCATTGGTGGGTTTGGTGCAGGCTCTGGTTCAAACTTAGGGAGAAAGGTGTAGGGATTATTGAGGAGGTTCTGAAACTGCCAGTCGTTGGTCCACCATTCTTCCATTTCTCCTAGAGGTCGGGTATTAACAAGGGGATCTGAGATGGCTGGTTCCAAGTTTACTGGAAGCTGGGTTTCGGCAGGATAAGTGAAAAGGTTTTCATTAACCGGTTTAAGGATATCACAACTTGCCAGTATGTAATCTAGCTCTTCTTGTAACGTCATTTCCTCGGCTTGCTTGGAGCTTTCTCCAATTTCTATTCCTTTCCCTTTATCCATAGGGGCCTCCGTCTTGGCAACTTTCCGAGTTACTGGTTTCCTCCTGCGCACACGCCTCCAGCCCACAATTCTTCTCCTCTTCTTTGGCTTGGGTTTTTTCCGGTGGCTGGGCTTGAAATTCCATAGGTTCCTCAATGTCAACACAATAACCAGTAAAGTCTTTGGAAACTTCCACATTAACAGAATAGAGATTGAGATTCTGAAGAGCTTCAGACAACTCATTCATGCTGTTTAGCAAATATGACGAAACATACAGAATTCTAGGTTAAACTTTCACATAATCACAGAAAAGCGATCAGAAAATTTAAGTAATTATACAAACGGATTTGATTAAAATAAAATATTGCGAATTATATATATCTATTACAAATTACAACTAGGATGTAAAATATACTAGGGATAATTTATTTTAGTCTATCTTTTCTTGCTAAATTGTTTATTTAAAAGGGCAAAGTTTCTAGATTTATAGATGATATGGTACTGATACTGGTATAATGGTTTAATCAAAAGTTAGCATTTACTGCTACAGTGGCTAACATGTAGAGATCTGCCCATTGTTCATCTAACTCATCTTCCCATGGTGGGTTATTGTCTATTTCCCGAGTTTCCTTATTACTCATCACTCCTTTTGGTTGTGACTTCTTTATTTTCTCTTGACTTTTTCTAATAATCCAACTTCTTTTATTAGGGGAAAGTGGTTTCTCAAATTGTGACTTACGAACAAATATTCCTTCCTCAGTTTCTGCTGAGTATCTTGAGGAATTTGATTGGGATGAAGTTCCCTTATCTTTCGGTGAACTATCTAATTGACGATAGATATCCGAAAGTCTTTGTTTAACCATACTGGAACAAATAAGTAGTCAGTTAACAAAAAAAAACATATAATCACAAGATGGCTATCAGTAAAATTAAGTATTTCTAAATACGTAACTGGCTTAAATCAGTGGCTCTGATACTCGGCTCCAGGCCTGCCCTTCCGGGCTGATTTGTCTCATTCAACGGTTGCTCATCGTCTGCCATGATTGCGTCTCCTCCTGATCCCTCGGCTTCAGCGGGTATCACCGGCTCCGGCTCACCACTGGTGAGCAGTAGCCCAACCGCCCGACCTCTCGCGCGTAGACGTCTCCTAAGATCACCTTCGGGCTCGTCTGACGGTTCAACAACTTCTGCAGAGGGGGTCGAGAACATTAACCTGCAAACGAAAATTTGACACAGTGAATATTTTATTAATAAAATAATGCAGTTTTTTTTCCAGCTAAATAGAAACAGAATATTATAAAAATGGGCTGAAAATTTTATAAAAATCCGAAAATGGGCACGAAATTTTATAAAAAATCAACACAATAAAAATAATCGAATCGGCTAATACAAAAATGATTTAAAGGTACCGAAAACCCAATGAATAAATGAATAAAGAAATCCGGATCGAATAAATAAATGGAATAAAAATTTACAAATGTACAAAAATGACTTGGAAAACGAATAAATGAAATAAAAGCAAGAAATATTAACAAATAAATAAACAAATAAATAATCAAGAAATTATACACAAATATTAACAAGTATATACACCAATAACATAAAGACTCGGGTCGTTCCTAAAGCTCGCCATTTTCCCGGCAACGGCGCCAAAAACTTGACGTGTGCGTATATATACATAATTTTGCAATGAATTTACACACGATTTGGTTTTAAATTTATAAAAGTGATTATTACTTTTACATCAAAACACACACGAAAGAGGCAAGTGTACCCCGTCACATATGTAATAAAGTATCGGTAAGAACCAAGTATCGATCCAAGGAAATGGGCGGAGAAATAATACTTGACCTTTGTCACTAAACTACCGGTAAAAACATAAGTTTTGTTTGATTTTAATTAAACTAAAGTAAGCGTAAACAAATACATAATAAAACATAATAGATAATAGATAAAAAGCCTTGCTTAATACACAACCACAGCATGTCAACTAAGTCGGTTTTGGCACTAGAAGCATTCGGTCAATTTTCCAATTTAAGACAATTAGTATCCCTTTTGGGAATCCTAACATGACAATCATTCGGAAAGCTAAAACGATAAACACACTTTAACCACCTAAAATTGTTCTTTAACGTGCAATTGATAAGTGTCTATGAAAATCTCTTAAAAATGAGTTAGTCATCCGTTAGGAGTTTTCTAACCGCACTTAATCAAGGAAAGCAACACCGATAAACACAATGCAACCACCGAGACAAGCATAAACTAGATTAAATCACAACCGAGTTCATTTTACAAATCTTGCACAATAATTCACCAAGATAGCAATTTTGGCCTAAACTACTAACTAAGCTAACAAATCATGGCAAGAATTTATAACGACACCATCTAACCCGTTAAGGTCCTTACGTGACGGCAAGCTCTCTTGATTAACAATAATTACATTTTATTAAATCACTAACCATTTCTAGTATCATGATGCATACATTTAAACCAAGCTAAACTAGTTAACCAAATTTAAAGTTTACTAATACAAGATTAATTAAGCTTCATTTTTCAACTATCTTAACTAACCAAGCATCAATCATCCAACAAAATTACTTATAATCAAGAAATCAATATCAATAACAAGGTTGCAAACTAATCATCAAAGATTAACATAGAAAATACTTCAAAATGTCATTACAAACAAAGATTAACACACTAATGGCTATAATCAAGCAAGGGATTGTTGTGTTTTTGCCCAAAGGCTACAATAATACATAAACATTAATCTAATGCTTGAAAGATTAACAAAATCATGGAAAGATTAGAAAACCAAACCATAAACAAGCACTAGACTAAGAATCCGGATAGTAATGGAGCTAAACGGCACAATGTGGCTTGAATCCGGGTCAAAAGCATAGCCTCCGGAGCCTGTATAATCGCCTGTGAAGCTCCCAAAATTCCAGCGGAAGATTTTACAGGATCTTTGAAAATTTAAAATGCCCGATTATTTTATTTTATAATTCGGGATAAACCCCGTAATGTACAATAGAGGAATTTCACAGGGAAATTCCCTTATTTACAAAACATGTTTATTTATTTAACTGAGCCACTACTTCAAGCTTTGTTAGTGCTCCGTGGCCCATGGCCATTTCAATTTATGGGTGAAATTTGGGTCTCACGCGGCCCGCGTGAACCTTCGCTCGAACCTTACGCGGCCCGCGTGGCCACCTAGTCTACGTGTAGGGTTGCTGGGTCACGCGTAGGGTTGCCAGGTGGATGCCACGTGGATCTGGAACGCTTATCCGGTCAAACACCTGTTGACGCGGCCCGCGTAAGGGTCTACCTATCCTTTACGCGGCCTGCCTGAGAACCAGAAATCTTGATTTCTTGATTTTTCATGCACAGTAAGTTTTCAGGGGTCCGGGTTCGTACTTACGGGTTAATTTGGGACATTTTTTAGAGTCCTTACATCCTCCCCACCTATTTAAAATCTCGTCCTCGAGATTTACTGAAATAAGTGAGGATACTTTCGCTTCATTTCCGATTCCAGTTCCCAAGTGTATTCAGATCCTCTCTTTGAATCCCAATTGACTTTGACCAGCACTAGTCGCTTGTGCTTGAGAAACTTGATCTTCCTGTCTTCTATATGTAAGGGCTTCTCAACAAATTTGAACTTTTCATTTACCTCTATATCTTGAAGAGGTACTACCAAGGATTCGTCGAATAAACATTTCTTGAGGTTGGATACATGAAATACGTCATGTACTCCAGCTAGCTCCTCTGGTAGTTGTAAGCGATAGGCAACTGGTCCTATTCGTTGGATAACTGGGAATGGTCCTACGTACCTTGGACTCAGCTTTCCTGTTTCCCAAATCGAACTACTCCTTTCCAAGGAGAAACTTTCAACAGTACTCTGTCTCCTACTTGGAATTCTAACGGCTTGCGTCGATTATCGGCATAACTCTTCTGGCGATCTCGAGCCGTCTTTAGTCTTTCCTTGATTTGAGTGATCTTGTCAGTGGTTTCTTGTACGATTTCAGGACCTGATAATTGGCTTTCTCCTATTTCTGCCCAGCAAACTGGAGTTCTACACCTGCGTCCATACAGTGCTTCAAATGGGGCAGCTTCAATACTTGAATGATAACTATTATTATAGGAGAATTCAATTAAAGGTAGGTGGTCATCCCAGTTTCCACCAAAATCTATCACACATACCCTGAGCATGTCCTCCAGGGTTTGGATCGTCCTTTCACTTTGTCCGTCTGTCTGAGGATGATATGCAGTGCTTATATTTAGTCGGGTTCCCATTGCTTCCTTGAAACTTGTCCAGAAATAGGAAGTGAAACGACTATCCCTATCCGATACAATGGAGAGTGGAACTCCATGTAAGGATACTACTTCATCTACATACAACTTGGCTAATCTTTCCATGCTGAAGGTTTCTTTCATGGGTAGAAAATGTGCTGATTTGGTTAATCGATCCACAATTACCCAAATCGCATCATTACCTTTTCTGGTTTTGGGTAACTTAGTAACAAAGTCCATAATTATAAGTTCCCATTTCCATACATGCATTTCTAATTGTTGTAGTAGACCTGAAGGTTTCTGGTGTTCTGCCTTAACTTGTGAACAAGTAAGACATTTAGAAACATATCTAGCTATATCCTTTTTCATTCCCATCCACCAGAAGTTATTTCTTAAATCTTTGTACATCTTGTTGTTACCAGGATGCATGGTATACCTAGATTTATGGGCTTCTTCTAAAATCTTACTTCTTAACTCTCCTTGCTTAGGTACCCAAATCCTTTTCTTGTGGAATCTCCAAATTCCATCGGTTCCTTGCTCTAATTGTAACCTTATTTAATTCCCTATAATCGATACACATTCTCATTGACCCATCTTTCTTTTTCACAAACAACACTGGAGCTCCCCATGGGGATGTACTAGGTTGTATGAATCCTTTGCTTAATAATTCATCTAATTGCTTTTTCAATTCTAGCATTTCAGTGGGTGCTAACTGACGTGTGCGTATATATACATAATTTTGCAATGAATTTACACAGGATTTGGTTTTAAATTTATAAAAGTGATTATTACTTTTACATCAAAACACACACGAAAGAGGCAAGTGTACCCCGTCACATATGTAATAAAGTATCGGTAAGAACCAAGTATCGATCCAAGGAAATGGGCGGAGAAATAATACTAGACCTTTGTCACTATACTACCGGTAAAAACATAAGTTTTGTTTGATTTTAATTAAACTAAAGTAAGCGTAAACAAATACATAATAAAAACATAATAGATAATAGATAAAAAGCCTTGCTTAATACACAACCACAGCATGTCAACTAAGTCGGTTTTGGCACTAGAAGCATTCGGTCAATTTTCCAATTTAAGACAATTAGTATCCCTTTTGGGAATCCTAACATGACAATCATTCGGAAAGCTAAAACGATAAACACACTTTAACCACCTAAAATTGTTCTTTAACGTGCAATTGATAAGTGTCTATGAAAATCTCTTAAAAATGAGTTAGTCATCCGTTAGGAGTTTTCTAACCGCACTTAATCAAGGAAAGCAACACCGATAAACACAATGCAACCACCGAGACAAGCATAAACTAGATTAAATCACAACCGAGTTCATTTTACAAATCTTGCACAATAATTCACCAAGATAGCAATTTTGGCCTAAACTACTAACTAAGCTAACAAATCATGGCAAGAATTTATAACGACACCATCTAACCCGTTAAGGTCCTTACGTGACGGCAAGCTCTCTTGATTAACAATAATTACATTTTATTAAATCACTAACCATTTCTAGTATCATGATGCATACATTTAAACCAAGCTAAACTAGTTAACCAAATTTAAAGTTTACTAATACAAGATTAATTAAGCTTCATTTTTCAACTATCTTAACTAACCAAGCATCAATCATCCAACAAAATTACTTATAATCAAGAAATCAATATCAATAACAAGGTTGCAAACTAATCATCAAAGATTAACATAGAAAATACTTCAAAATGTCATTACAAACAAAGATTAACACACTAATGGCTATAATCAAGCAAGGGATTGTTGTGTTTTTGCCCAAAGGCTACAATAATACATAAACATTAATCTAAATGCTTGAAAGATTAACAAAATCATGGAAAGATTAGAAAACCAAACCATAAACAAGCACTAGACTAAGAATCCGGATAGTAATGGAGCTAAACGGCACAATGTGGCTTGAATCCGGGTCAAAAGCATAGCCTCCGGAGCCTGTATAATCGCCTGTGAAGCTCCCAAAATTCCAGAATATCGAACAGAATGTTTCTGTTCTGTTTTTATATTTTTTCGATGTCGCACGGTCGTTCTTCCTGTTGCACGACCATGCACTTTAAGCAATTATTGGAGTATGGTGCACCATACTGCATACGTTATCAGATCTTTGACCAGATTCGATATCGCACGACCGTTCTTCAGATGGCACGGTCGTTCAATGCCGGGTTCTTGTTGCACGCTTGGTCGCACCGGTCGTTCAGTTCCGAGGTTTGGCTGGATCATCGGATCCGCACGGGGTGCAAGATGTGGAACGATCGTGCATCACCGGATTGGCCTTGAATGCCCTGCATGCGGAGTCGCACCCTCGTTCATTGCCGGGCTTATCATGTTTGATCGGAGATGCACGGTCGTGCATTAGGTCGCACGACCGTTCCACACGCCCAGGTCAGTTTTCTAACAGAAGGTTCGCAGCTTCGTCGTTTTGTCCGGAAAGTCCTCGTGTTTGCTATCATCTTGTCTGGTATGCTGTTTTAGGCCTGTAAACAAAAGTGTAGATGATTAAGCATCCGAATGACGGTTTTACGGCCGAAAACGCATAAAATAGGGGTAAAACGGGGGACTAAAATATGTGTAAATTAGCGAATATCAAATCTCCCCACACTTGAACCTTGCTTGTCCTCAAGCAAGCTAAACTAAAAAGCAATAAAAGATAGAAACAAACAAGAATGATAATTTACACACTATTTTATTCAAAACTATTATAAACGGTTAGCCGGTTTTTCGAAAGACAACATCAAAAGATTCAAACCCAACAAGCATATGCAAATATATAGCGACAACCAAAAAGTCGTGACTTCACATTTAATTGACTCAACATGTTAATCTTCACACAACTCACAATGTTTACACACACTCGGTTTTATTTATGAAACATACATAAAATGTGTACGTGCAAACACTCAACGCCTCGTCAATGAAATGTGTAATATCATAAGCTTGTCATAAGATCTCATCTCCACCAACTAATCATGCAAACAAGTGTAAATCAAGAGGTCTTTACGGGTTGTAACGTTAGGCTTGGGCGAAGGGTATGGAAGTGGACATTTAAAGTGGCGAAAATGGTTAAAACTCGGTAGTAGCGTTTAACTAGCAACAAACACTACAACTATACATACAAGTTCCTTAAAAAGGCGACTATTGCGCAATCGAGCTAATCAACGAAATTTTAACATTTAAGCATTCAAAATTGCTCGATTTTTATCAACTTCACCCTATTTTAGGGTGTTTTATTTTCTGTGTGTGTTTTTTTTTTTTTTTGCAAACTAATTTATACAATGAAACATAAACAATAACAAGCGCTAGTTAAACGATTATTTTGACCGAGTTTCAACACTAAAAAGGTTTAAAACATAAAAAGGCTAAATTTGGCTAAGTGGGCGATAATGTGGGTAAACGGGAAGGCTCGACATGGTTAATCCTAAAGGGTAATAAAAGGTGAACGGGAAGCACAACACAAAGAACAAGGATTATAACAAAGGGGTAATCTAAGTGCCTCTATCACTTTTACACAAATCCGCACGTTCATGGTCTTAACAAGCATACTAGTGACAAGTTCTAAATTACACATAACATCCGGCTCACTCCTATATCCGAAATGAACAAATATATAACAATAGGCTCAAATATGCTCACGTAACGGATGGAATGGGTAAAAGTGTGAAAACTATCATGTAAGTCTTTCTTTGTTTGTCACGCTTTCCGGTTTCCTTTTTCAAAAATTTGCTTGTCGAGTTTTTATCAAGTCCGAAACTTTCTAAAACACAACCAACCGGTTTATTTACTAAAATATATACAAAATACAAGTATTTTTGAATGATTTTTCTGATTTTCTGATTTTTTTTTTATAGAGGACAAACAAAGTTAACAAAGTTAACCCCCTCCCCACACTTGAACTTCGCATTGTCCCCAATGCGAGACCCGAAATATAGAGAAAAGGATAAAAGTACTCCCCTCAAGATGATGTTGATGCCACGAGACTTCCGAAGCTGTATCTGTCACGTGCTCCGGTCCAAGATATGTCGGCCAAAAACCTGCAAGTATGTCACATGTGCACCAAAACAGAACAGAAACAGAAAAATCACAAATAAACCATAATTTACATAAATAGAAATACTAGCAATCCCAACAAAGACATAACATAAAAACTAAAGTAAAGAGTCTGAAAAATAAAGCATACATAACCGGGGTGTTCGAAATAACAGTCAAAATAAACACCCAAAACAAAGTACTGAAATACTAAAAACAACCACCAACTATCACTCCACCGCTCCTAAGCGTCATCACCATCATCGTCTCTAGTAAAGGACGGGCCCGCATCGCCATAACCAGGGGGGTTCCACGGTGGGAACTGTGGTGGATGCTGAAAGTTGTCGGGATATGCGTGATGCATCTCCCCGAAAAGATATGAAAATCCCGCACTCACCCCCTGGTATAGAGTATCCTGGCTCTGCCGAAGCTGGTCCTGAGTGGCCCGAAGCTGATCCTGACTGGCCCGAATCTCGTCCTGTCTAGACCGGATCTGGTCAATGTAAACCCCATGCTGTTCCTGGTTAACCCTGATCTGATCCTGGTTAACTTGCATCTGCTGGAACTGCTGATAGAACTCGGGCCAGTCCTGATGCTGGTGGAATGCATGGTGCTGCGGTGAATGTGGTGGCGTCTGTGGCTGGTGCTGGTGCTGCTGCTCCGGATGCTCCTGATCGTGCATCTCCTCATCCTCATGTTCCTCCACAGCTGGAGGCAACGGGTCCCAGACCTCGTTGTTCAACCCTTTCAACATATCCCCCCTATCTAACTCAACAATCAACCCCATGGCCTTCAGTGACCTAATGTCGACATGAACCCCCTCGGTTATCAGAGTGAGACTCTGAAGCACCTCCTCAATAATATAGCGTTCGTTGTAAGCTATTTCGGTCACATACTGACCGCCATGTATCTCACTGTTCGGAGTCCGCCCCGAGCATTTCACGAAGTATTCCGCCATTCTTGCGGCTAGGTTGATATTTTCTCCATCAACCAGCGCATAGAGAAAAAGCAAATCTGGTGTTGGACAGTTACCAAGACTGTCCATGCGACCGCATATCGTATGGCTAAATACATGGTGCATCACTCGCACCAAAGGGTCTCTCAGTCGTGAAGCCTTCTACATCCTCGGGTTCTAGGGGTCCCCAATAGCGTTTTCAACCCAAAATGCATCCCGTGCTGCATCAGAAGGGAAGGTGAACTGATCTGTGAAGACATCGGTATCATCCATGTCGTCCCTAGTATAAATCCCGAGTCTTCTACCCAACCGACCAACTGACCATGTATGCCATCGTCCACATAACCTGAAAGCTACCTGCTCCTTGTGGCGGAATTTGGGTCTTCTATGTGCAACCGGCTTTTCATAGGCGTAAGACGCGAAGAACTCTATTGTCAGCTCTCGGTAAACGGGTCGGTTGATACCGACCAGATTTGCAAGCGGGCGACTCATCATGTCGTCTAGTCTGTCATACTGATTTAGTTCCCGCATGACTTCCCAATCCAACCATCGGGGGACTCCGAACTGCCCCCCCCCCCCCCCCCCCGCCTTGCCCATAAGGCGTCGCGTTTCGGAATGCAAAGTGCTTCTCGCTCATCATTAGGGTCGAATTGAAGGAAAGGGTGATCCATCTGTATGGGAAATAACGTTAGAAAGATGGAAACAGGAGAAATTTGAATCAAAAACAGCCGAGCAGCCAATTATGAAGAAGCTGTGAATTCTGATCTGGGCATATGGCACGGTCGTGCGACGAGTTGCACGGTCGTGCGTCGCCGACAACCACCACCAGGTGCCCAAATCCGTCGGAACTGCACGGCGTGCGATCAACGGCACCACCGTGCAACACCGACCAACAAGCTGATATCGTGAACCACCCGGAATGGCACGACCGTTCCATCCAAGGAACGTCCGTGCGACACCTGTTCTGCAGATTTCGAACCCCTGAACTATGAATAGCCTGATTTTCTCAAAATCAACAACTTTTTTGTACAAACAGGGGTCGGAAACTTAACCGGGTGTTCACGATAAGCAAGATTCAAACAAGGGTTAGGGTTTCGATTTGTTTATGAAGAGAACCCTAAAAAGCCTTGAAGAATCGGATTAATCTACCCTAGAAAGCAGAAAAACAGATAATCTACATGAAGGAACATACCGTGCGAAGTTGGGTGTGAAATCGTGCGAAAAACCGTGCGATTTGAAGTGATGTCGCTCTGGAACGGCTGCAGATGGCTAGGGTTCGCGAATGAAGGGTTTGGAAGCAGATGTGGGTATTTATAATGTGCCAAATGACAAAACTGCCCTCAGCCTGACGCACGGTCGTTCGTCCAACGGCACGGTCGTGCGTCACCGACATCGCTCAAACCCAGACAACAGTTCTCGGAGATGCACCAGGGGTGCAACTCACCGTTCCGACCCTCGGAAACGCACGGTTGTGCGACACATGGAACGACCGTGCAACAGCTGCAGATCAGAATTTTCCGCAGAAGCCATTTCCAGCAACTGTTTTGGCCGTTTTTCGCCATTTTTTCGACACGCAAACTGTTATAACAATATTGCAACACAGAACCTTCGCCCGGTACGTATGAAACTTAAACAATCTAACGGAAACTACCTAACTAACCTAAATTACACTAAAATTACAAAAACAAAAAAGTGGACTATTTTACCCTTATAGCGCCAAAGACGCTCCTGCTACATTTTTTTCGGCGAGTCAGTAGCGTAGACTCATGCTAAATTTTTGTCGGCGAGTCGATAGCAAGACTCCTTACTAAAACTAGAAAAACTACTAAAAAGACGATACTACCCCTAAAGCGCAAAATACGCTCTTGCTACATTTTTGATCCGCGAGTCAGTAGCGTAGACTCTCTCCTCCCCACACTTATGATGTGTGCGGGGTTTGGAGCTCAATTACCTCCACCGCCGACTCTATCGGCTCGGCAACGTACAACTTCAACCGGTGACCATTTACCTTGAATGTAACGCCATCCGCGTTCTCTACTGCAACAGTACCATACGGAAATACTTCCTTAACCGTGTATGGTCCTGTCCAGCGTGAATGAAGCTTCCCAGGAAATAAGCGTAGCCGTGAATTATATAGAAGAACAAGATCACCCGCTTGGAATTCTTTATGGTCCTTCAAGCGTTTGTCGTGAAGTTTCTTCGTGCGCTCTTTGTAGAGTACGGAGCTTTCGTAGGCTTGTTGTCGCAATTCTTCCAATTCATGAATTTGGAGAAACCGGGCTTCACCTCCGGTTTTTATGTCCAAAGTCGCGGTTTTCAAAGCCCACATAGCCTTGTGCTCCAACTCCACCGGTAAATGGCATGCCTTTCCGTATACCAACCTAAAGGGGGTGGTCCCTATAGGGGTCTTATAAGCTGTACGGAATGCCCACAATGCATCCTCAAGTTTGTCCGACCACTCCTTGCGGTTTGCACCAACAGACCGCTCAAGGATGCGCTTAAGCCCACGGTTCGTGACTTCCACCTGCCCGCTCGTCTGCGGGTGATAGGGCATGGATAAACGGTGATGCACACCGTATCGGGACAAAGCCTTTTCAAGCTGTGTGTTACAGAAATGAGTCCCTCGGTCACTAATGAGCGCTTTCGGAGCGCCAAATCGGGCGAACAAACTTTTAAGAAACCTCACAACTACTCTGGCGTCGTTAGTGGGTAAGGCTTGCGCCTCCACCCACTTTGATACATAGTCAACAGCCACGAGTATGTACTTGTTTCCACGTGAGGGGGGGAATGGTCCCATGAAGTCTATCCCCCAAACGTCAAAGACTTCACATACTTGTATCCAATTCTGGGACATTTCGTCGCGTGCCGATATGTTCGTCGCCCTCTGATAAGCATCGCACGCTTTCACCCAACTCTGCGCGTCATGGAAAATGGTCGGCCAGTAAAACCCGGAATCCAACACCTTCTTCGCGGTGAAGTTGGCTCCGTGGTGGCCTCCGGTAGGTCCCTCATGACACTGGTGCAGAATATCGGTCGCCTTAGCCCCTGATACACATCTTCTGATCACCTGATCAGCACCCACCTTGAATAGAAAAGGGTCGTCCCAAATGTAATGCCTGATATCTGAAGAGAATTTCCTCCTTTGCTGGTGAGTCAACCCTTTAATCAGAATTCTACAAGCAAGGTAGTTCGCAAAGTCGGCGAACCAAGGAGACTCATCGCATATCTCTACACCCATCAAAGACTCGTGTGGGAAATTGTCATTGATTGAATCCCAACGCGCGTCCTCGATGTCTCCGTGCTCTAACCGAGATAGATGGTCAGCCGCTACATTCAAAGCACCCTTTTTATCTTGGATTTCTATATCAAACTCTTGCAGCAACAGGATCCATCTGATTAGACGTGGTTTAGCGTCCTGTTTACTGAAAAGATATCTGATGGCTGCGTGATCAGTGTATACAACGGTTTTCGAAAGCACCAAATACGATCTAAATTTGTCAAATGCGAAAACGACCGCCAAGAGCTCTTTTTCAGTCGTGGTGTAATGCTCCTGAGCGTCGTGAAGAGTTTTGCTCGCATAATAGATCGGGTGGAAGTGCTTTTCCTTCTTTTGACCCAGAACGGCCCCTATAGCGTAATCGCTTGCGTCGCACATAATTTCAAATGGCAGACTCCAGTCAGGTGCGACTAAAATAGGGGCCTCAATCAACTTTTGCTTGAGAAGGTCAAAAACCCTCAAGCAATCATCTCCAAACACGAACGGAGCATCTTTCTCCAACAAACGGGTCATGGGTCTGGCAATTTTTGAAAAATCTTTGATGAATCGCCGATAGAACCCGGCATGACCGAGAAAGCTCCGTATAGCTCTAACAGAGGTGGGGGTGGAAGTCGTGAAATAACGTCGACTTTAGCTGGATCGACTTCCATGCCCGCGTGAGAAATTTTGTGTCCCAGAACTATGCCCTCCTTCACCATGAAGTGGCATTTCTCCCAGTTCAGGACCAGATTCGTCTCCTCACACCTCTTCAACATCTTTCTCAAATTTTCCAAGCAGTGATCGAAGGAATCCCCAAATACCAAAAAATCATCCATGAAAACCTCCATGGAATCCTCGATCATGTCATGGAAAATTGCAACCATGCATCTCTGGAAGGTCGCTGGTGCATTACACAACCCAAAAGGCATCCGCCGGTAGGCGAATGTGCCAAAGGGGCAGGTAAAGGTAGTCTTCTCCTGATCCTCAGGAGCGATAGGAATCTGAAAGTACCCAGAGAACCCGTCTAGGAAACAGTAATACAACTTCCCTGACAGACGTTCCAACATCTGATCGATGAATGGAAGCGGGAAGTGATCCTTATGAGTAGCATCATTGAGTTTGCGGTAGTCAATGCAAACTCGCCACCCAGTGACGGTACGGGTAGGAATTAGTTCATTCCTATCATTCGAGACTACAGTCATACCACCTTTCTTAGGTACAACCTGCACTGGACTCACCCACACAGAGTCCGAAATAGGATATATCATCCCGGCATCCAACAACTTAATCACCTCCTTCTTCACCACGTCCTGCATATTTGGATTTAAACGCCTCTGATGTTGTGCACACGGTTTGTACTCGTCTTCCATCAGAATCTTGTGAGTACAGAAAGAAGGATTGATGCCTTTGATATCCATGATTTTCCATGCAATGGCTCTCTTATGAAGTCTCAGAACCTCAAGAAGCTGATTTTTCTCAACCTTTTCCAATGATGCCGAAATTATGACTGGTAAGCGATGCTCCTCGTCAAGAAATGCATACTCGAGATGTGGCGGGAGTTCTTTCAACTCCAAAGACGGTGGATCTTCAACCGACGGTTTTGCTTTCTCTTCTTCTACATGGACAATTTCAAGAAATCTCTCCGGACTCTGGGAACCATCGTCACCAATCTGATAGACTGGCTGCTCTAAATCGTGGCCCTCCTGCGTAATGCCAATCAGGTCCCCACACGACAGACGTGTGTCCGAATCAATCTCGTCAATAGTACCTTGAAAATGAGAGCACACACATGCATCGACAATGTCGACGTAATAAAGCTTGTCATCGTGACATTGCGGATGCTGCATCGATCTTTTGATATCGAATGTCACGTGCTCATCATTCACTCGGAGCGTGATTTGGCCAGCTGCCACATCAACAATCGTCCTCGCTGTATTGAGGAAAGGACGTCCAAGTATCAAAGGTACTTTTGAATCCTCGTCCATGTCAAGAATAACAAAGTCCACGGGGAAAACAAATTTATCTATTTTTACAAGCATGTTTTCCACAAATCCACGCGGATACTTGATTGAACGGTCTGCCAACCGAATGCTCATCCTAGTAGGTGACGGCTCACCTAGATCCAGTTTAGTAAAAACCTTATAAGGCATAAGGTTGATACTCGCTCCCAAGTCAGCCAATGCATGGCTAACAGACATGTTTCCAATCAAACACGGGAGCGTAAAACTACCCGGATCTCCCATTTTCATGGGCAGACGGTTTTGTAGAACGGCAGAACAAGTTTCATTCATCACCACACATGAAATATCCTCGAGCTTTTGTTTATTCGAGAGGATATCCTTAAGGAATTTCCCATACTTTGGCATCTGGGCCAAGGCTTCAACAAACGGTATATTGATGTGTAGTTGCTTAAACAACTCAAGGAACTTACCGTATTGTTCTTCATTCTTCTGCTTCTTCAGCCTGCCTGGATAAGGTACTGGAGGAGTGTAATCTTTGACCGGCTCCTGAACTTGTGCTGTACTTGTTGGGCGTAGCCTGGCTTGCACCTCGTCCGGTGTGTCAGTCGGGACCGCTTCAGTGATCGGTGCTGAGTCCGATATGACGGGTCCGGTAGGTTTTCCACTCCTGGTCATGACAGCATTCACATCCCTGTGTCCTCCCGGGTTTGGTTATGTATTACCCGGAAGACCACCCTGGGGTCTTTTAGACATCATATGTGCCAGCTGACCAACCTGATTCTCGATATTCTGAATCGAGGCCTTGTGACTCCTCATTTCTCCCTCATGAGAAAGAAAACGATCCTCGCTCTGTTGGTAGCGTTTTTCAGCCAACTGATTCGCACTCGAGGAGCTAGTAAGAAGCTGAGCCATCATATCCTCCAGCTTCGAACTAGACTGAGGGGCCTGCTGCTGGGAGCTACTCCCAGTGCCCCGATTCTGATATGAATATGGACGCTGCTGGTAAGGTTGGTTGTATTGCTGGAACTGCTGACCTTGACCCTGCTGTGGCGCTAGAGCGCGCTGATTAAATCCCAAAGGGTTTTGATTGCCTGTATTCGCTCGCCACCCAAAATTTGGGTGATTTCTCCAACCGGGATTATAGGTGTTACTGTACGGGTTGTTCTGCGGCCTCACTTGATTACTCACGAAATCTACTTCTTCGTGGCCCTAATATACGACTCCCTGAAAACATGCCCCAGGCTCGTGTGACACTCCGCATTGGTCACATCCCGAGCCAGCATGCGCAATCATCTGGGACCTGTCGAATCTCGATGCAAGAGCCGAGATTTGTGCAGTAATGGCCGTATAGTCGTCTACAGCATGAACTCCTGCGCGAGATGATGATGATGATGCCCGACCTCTATCTCCTTCCCGACGCGAGCTGGATTTCAACGCGGCTTTTTCTATAATATCATACGCTTCAGTCGGCGTCTTAGTTCCTAGATCGCCTTCCGCGTTCACGTCTAATCGCTCATGTGTATTGTAACTGAGCCCCTGATAGAACGTCAAAACCAGCTGTCGCTTGGAGAAGCCATGATGTGGCACATCAATCAACAAATCCTTGAATCTCTCCCAAGCCGCATGCAACGACTCGCCCTCATCCTGGCGAAAGGAAACAATTCGGTTCCGTAGCTTGTTCGTTTTCTCAGGTGGGAAATATTTCTGCATAAACTGCTCCGCCAACTGATTCCAGGTCCTGATGGACCCGGCTGGGAGTGACATAAGCCAAGCTTTAGCTTTGTCATGTAACGAAAACAGAAACAACCTCAACCGAATTTCATCCTCCGAAACACCTGTAATCTTAAACGTGGAACAAATGTGGAGAAAAGCAGCAATATGCCTCCCGGGATCCTCGTGCTCACGTCCGTTAAACTGTACTGAATTCTGCACCATGTTAATAATACTAGATCTAATTTCAAAAGTAGGTGCATCAATAGTAGGTTGAAGGATACTCGGCTCCAGGCCTGCCCTTCCGGGCTGATTTGTCTCATTCAACGGTCGCTCATCGTCTGCCATGATTGCGTCTCCTCCTGATCCCTCGGCTTCAGCGGGTATCACCGGCTCCGGCTCACCACTGGTGAGCAGTAGCCCAACCGCCCGACCTCTCGCGCGTAGACGTCTCCTAAGATCACGTTCGGGCTCGTCTGACGGTTCAACAACTTCTGCAGAGGGGGTCGAGAACATTAACCTGCAAACGAAAATTTGACACAGTGAATATTTTATTAATAAAATAATGCAGTTTTTTTTCCAGCTAAATAGAAACAGAATATTATAAAAATGGGCTGAAAATTTTATAAAAATCCGAAAATGGGCACGAAATTTTATAAAAAATCAACACAATAAAAATAATCGAATCGGCTAATACAAAAATGATTTAAAGGTACCGAAAACCCAATGAATAAATGAATAAAGAAATCCGGATCGAATAAATAAATGGAATAAAAATTTACAAATGTACAAAAATGACTTGGAAAACGAATAAATGAAATAAAAGCAAGAAATATTAACAAATAAATAAACAAATAAATAATCAAGAAATTATACACAAATATTAACAAGTATATACACCAATAACATAAAGACTCGGGTCGTTCCTAAAGCTCGCCATTTTCCCGGCAACGGCGCCAAAAACTTGACGTGTGCGTATATATACATAATTTTGCAATGAATTTACACACGATTTGGTTTTAAATTTATAAAAGTGATTATTACTTTTACATCAAAACACACACGAAAGAGGCAAGTGTACCCCGTCACATATGTAATAAAGTATCGGTAAGAACCAAGTATCGATCCAAGGAAATGGGCGGAGAAATAATACTTGACCTTTGTCACTAAACTACCGGTAAAAACATAAGTTTTGTTTGATTTTAATTAAACTAAAGTAAGCGTAAACAAATACATAATAAAACATAATAGATAATAGATAAAAAGCCTTGCTTAATACACAACCACAGCATGTCAACTAAGTCGGTTTTGGCACTAGAAGCATTCGGTCAATTTTCCAATTTAAGACAATTAGTATCCCTTTTGGGAATCCTAACATGACAATCATTCGGAAAGCTAAAACGATAAACACACTTTAACCACCTAAAATTGTTCTTTAACGTGCAATTGATAAGTGTCTATGAAAATCTCTTAAAAATGAGTTAGTCATCCGTTAGGAGTTTTCTAACCGCACTTAATCAAGGAAAGCAACACCGATAAACACAATGCAACCACCGAGACAAGCATAAACTAGATTAAATCACAACCGAGTTCATTTTACAAATCTTGCACAATAATTCACCAAGATAGCAATTTTGGCCTAAACTACTAACTAAGCTAACAAATCATGGCAAGAATTTATAACGACACCATCTAACCCGTTAAGGTCCTTACGTGACGGCAAGCTCTCTTGATTAACAATAATTACATTTTATTAAATCACTAACCATTTCTAGTATCATGATGCATACATTTAAACCAAGCTAAACTAGTTAACCAAATTTAAAGTTTACTAATACAAGATTAATTAAGCTTCATTTTTCAACTATCTTAACTAACCAAGCATCAATCATCCAACAAAATTA
>JARYGA010040149.1:0-23836 GCA_030545235.1 Helianthus tuberosus | reverse complement strand
GGTACAATATTGTGACCTCTTTGAACCATCACCTTCATACACCTACTATGAGGAGCCCAGGTACGAGTCATCCACTTCATACACATCCTATGAAGAGCCAAGGTATGAACCTTCTCCCTCATACTCATATTTTGATGAACCAAGGTATGAACCTCCATACTCATACTTTGAGGAACCAAGATATGAGCCTTCACCTTCATATGCTTACTATGAGGAACCATGGCATGAACAACCCACCTCATATGAGTACTATGAAGAACCAAGTTACGACCCTTATCCATCATATACTTACAATGAGGAAGAATGGTATGAACCATCTACCTCATATGAGTACTATGAGCAACCAAGGATCGAACTTCCGAATTCAAGCTTTGAGGATACTTATTCCACTCAATTTGACGAACCACCAACTATCTCACCTGTAGCCGAAAAGATAATAGAACACCTTAAAACTATCGAGCGCTATATAAAAGAAGCCCGCGCAAGGGAAGAGGAATCCCGTGCAAGGGAAGAATTAACATATAATAAAGAAGAGATAGTTGAAAAGGTAAAAATGGAAGAATAAGTAAGTGAAAAGCCGACACATGAGTTAAACAACGAAAAAGGTGAGTCCGATAACGTTAAAATTCAAGAAGAGTCTAATTTTCAAGAAATTAATCTCTTGTCACCTTCTTTCGAAAAACATTGTTTAGTACCCACTCATGCTAAGTTTTTAAAAGAGTTAAACACTATCACTAAAATTGATGAAACGATAAGCATTAGGTTAACAAATGATCAAACTACGCTAATAAAAGAAGACCCATTTGAAATTAACATTACACCGGTTTCATGTTTTTTTCAAAATTCCTTTATTAGTAATATCACAATTGATAAAGATCTTTGTGTTAATATAATGCCAAACTACATTTTCAAAAAATTAAGTATTGGTGATTTTTCTCCACTTCAAATACCCATTTTTCTATCTAATTGGAAAGCAATAAATCAATGGGAGTAGTTGAAGATGTGTTAGTCCAAGCAAATCAAATGGTAATCCCAACCGACTTTGTCATTCTTGATGACGCTCCGCTAGTGTTGGGACGACCTTTTGTAAAAACCCACGAAGCTTTGAAAAATCGGAAGCATAACAATCTACCCATTCAATTAGGGGCATTCAAAAGAAGTGTCGATCTTGAGTGTTCAATGAAATATCCATTCGGCAATAATGACCCCCTAATTGAAGATGAAGATGAGCCGCCCGATACAAGAGAGGAAATCGACCACTTTGTTGAAGAAGAGGTCGCCATTGAACAAACCTTTGTGGTTCTTGATCAAAATGAGCAACCAAATAAGGAGTCTCCTAAAAACCTACCACTTGAGCTCAAAGAACTTCCAAAAGGTTTGGAATATGCTTTTCTCGACAAAGATGGTAAGTTACCTGTAATTATTTCGTCAAAATTAACTAGTGTAGAAAAAGAAAAATTAATCACACTTTTGAAAAAACACAAAAACGCGATCGCTTGGAAGCTTGTAGATATTAAAGGAATAAGTCCTTCCATGTGCATGCACAAAATTTTAATGAATGATGACTATAAATCGGTAATACAACCACAACGTAGAGTAAATCCAAACATCCAAGAAGTGGTAAAAAATGAAGTCATCAAATTACTTGACGCCGGACTCATTTACCCAATCTCCGATAGTCCTTGGGTAAGTCCCGTTCAATTAGTTCCTAAAAAAGGAGGTATGACGGTAGTCACTAACGAGAAAAATGAATTAATACCAGCAAGAACCGTCACAGGATGGAGAGTATGTATAGATTATCGTCGATTAAATGAGGCAACAAGGAAAGATCACTTCCCTTTACCAAATCAGGTGCATGAACTCAAAATCTTAATCATCTAAGCTTGTTCATCAAAGTGGTAAGTTGAATTTCTTAAAATGATGAATTGTGGAAATGGGTCTCAACCCAATCTTGTAGTAATGTGAATAATTTCGTAATTGTGAGTTAGGATTACACAATAGAACAAGAAATTTGTTTGAGTTTCGTTAATCGAACGATTTGAAGCATAAACCCACTTGAATTAGGAAGACTGTGAAGAACATGAATGAATTATGTGCAAATTATTGTAATAGTTGAAACTGATTTGAATTAATTGTTGTATGAAATTTTGGTTGATCTTGATAATCTAAAAATGAATTGGTAGAACCATGCTTTGAACATTTGTACTTTATGCCTTGTTGATGTTATGCATGCCAAGTGTTTGATGAAATGCCATAATAAAGATTTCAGCCATGTTAGTCATAAACTCTATGTGATTTGAATGTGCTTATGAAGTAGATGTAAATTATATGATGTCTTATCAAGGGGTGTATGTAAATGAGTATAAGACATAAATTCTAAGTATGAATGGTTATGTATAGGTGTAAAGGAAGAAAGTTCAAGTCAAAATAAGCAACAAGGGAATCAAGATCGAGGTACTCTACTTGTGCGATTCATGGTTTTATTATACTTTTATTTTACTATACGGTGTGGTAGTTGTATCGGACAAGAGGAGAACCATGTGTAGGACTCATTCATATGGATCAGAAATATTAGAATGTTATGTAAAAGAAAGAATGTGTGTAGACTAGGGCCGTCCGCGAAAATCCAAAAAAAAATTTTGGCCCTGTGCGAGATATAAAATTTATCTCCACAATAACGAGTTTGATAAACCAATAATGGCTGTGGAGATATAAAATGTTATGAGGCGGTGGTGAATGGAATAGATCGAAAAAAACACATTACTAGGGATTTAGTTTTTCAATTATTTTTAAAATTATCATTTATACAATTGAGTTCCTATTTAATTTTTACATATATAGTCCCTCAAAAGAAAAATGACGTAACTCCCTTTACATTTAACATAAAAAAAATTATCACGGTTAGTGTCAGGGGCAAAAAAAGTTAAAAAAAAAAATTGAAACATCAAAGGTTGATATGTCAGTCAAAGGAATCCTTTTTTGAGCTAATAGGGTTAAACCGCCCAAATCGTAGGAGCCAAAGTAACAATTTACTTTTATATTTATATTTGTATTTATATCTTGTTTATTATGTTTTTTAATTAAATTAAAGGGTTTTAAAGTAAAAAAATGAGAAACAAAATAATAAGTAAAATAACCAGAAAAGGTTTTTAAGTAAAAAATGAGAAACAAAACAATAAGTAAGAGTACCAAAATGTCTTTGACTTAATGTTACAAAATAGACAGGAATAGCAAAATGGACGGAAATAACAAAAATAAATTACAAATGATAAAAACATAGATGATGGAAAAGACTTTCTGGACTGAAATCTATGGTTGTTCAAAATTTGATTCAGATTCGATAAATTTGAAATTCGACTTGATTCGAATTTGATTATCAAGGTTCGAATATGAATTTAGATAAAAAATAAAAATTCAAAAAATTATATTCGAAAAACCTACATTTAAATCTCAAATCTGACAAAACTAAATGGAATAAAATTGACAATTTACTCTAAAAAATATAGCATTAACTTTAAATCTGACATAACCGTTCATTTGGGTTGTCTAGCATCTAATCTAACTACTATAACAAAAGAAACCAACTTTTGGACACATGTCATTCATTGAAGGTATCCTCAAATTTATATTTATCTAAATAAATAAATAATAAATTAATATTAAATCTTATCATACTTTAATAAAATATTATCCTCAAATCTAAATTGTTAATTTAATATATTTTTAAAACAAATACCTTTCTTATCTACTTATCTTATATTAAATATATAAATAATAAATTAATATTAAATGTTATCCTAACTATTTAAAAACATAACTTTTTTTTTATTATTTGGTATACAAAATTATGTTTATTCAACTCGAGTAAAACGCGAGGTTTTTAAAAATATAATTTTTTTATTATTTGGTAGATTTTTCAACCCGACTATACACGGGTTTTTTAAAGATAAGACGTTTTTAGTATTTAATATACAAAATTACATTTATTTAGGATATAATATTTTTATTATTTGGTAGATTTTTCAACCTGACTATACACAGGTTTT
Source organism: Helianthus tuberosus (assembly GCA_030545235.1). Lineage (NCBI taxonomy): Eukaryota > Viridiplantae > Streptophyta > Magnoliopsida > Asterales > Asteraceae > Helianthus > Helianthus tuberosus. Next base: position 19,790 of record JARYGA010040149.1, on the reverse strand, counting down.
TTAAAGATACGACGTTTTTAGTATTTAATATACAAAAATACATTTATTTAATCTGTGTAATACACATGGTTTTTAAAGATATAACTTTTTTTTATATCTATTCAACACGTGTAATATACGGGGGGGGTTTTAAGGATGTAATTTTTTATTATTTGGTAGATTTCTTCAACCCGATTATACACGTTTTTTTTAAGATACGACGTTTTTAGTATTTAGTATACAAAATTACATCTATTTAATCTGTGTAATACACATGGTTTTTAAAGATATAACTTTTTTTATTATTTGATATATAAAATTACATTTATTTAACCCGTACAATATACAAGGTTCATAAAGATATAAGTTTTTATTATTTAATATATAAAATTACATTTATTCAACCCGTGTAATACACGGGGTTCTAACCTAGTTCGTAATGAAATAGTAACAACCATTCCTTATAGAGTAAATTACTTTTTGAGTTCTTGTGTTTTAGTGGTTTTAACCATCTGAGTCCTAAATCAAATGTTTAACGCTCTGAGTCCCTATAAGTTTTTTTAATAACTTTTTGAGTCCAACTTTTAACCTTTTGAGTCTAACTTTTAACCTTTTGAATCCAATTTTTTTAACAAAATTGGACTTAAAACGTTATAAAATAAATAAAATTGGACCCAAAACGTTATAAAATGAGCGATTAGAGACTCAAAACGTTAAACCTTTTGATTTTTTTTAACAAAATTAGACTCAAATGATTAAAATCACTAAAAGATAAACATAGACTAAAAAGAGTAATTTACCCAACCTTAAACTCCCATGAATGATGATTGAGGTTTTCATTGTCAATGTTCGAACTCCCTTCAACTCTTGTATACAGTTTACAAATAGCGAGGTTGGTGCAGGCAGGAAAGCCGAAGGTAGGAGGGGCACATATCATCATCATCCCTTTGCAAATACACATATTGTTGATTTAAGGCATGTTTGGCTAAGCTTTTCAAAACAACTTATTGGCTTATTGACTTATCAAAAAGCCAATAAGTTGTTTTTGTGTTTGGCTAAGCCAAAAGTCCTTTTAGAAATGGCTTTTTGCAAAGAAGAAAAAAGGAGGTTTCAAGAAGTCACAATATTGGCCAGCTTTTAACTTTTCAAACTACAAATTACCAATATACTCCTTTTTTACCCCCTTATATCTAAAAGAATGCCCATTTTAGTCATTTTACAATCAATAAGCTAATCCAAACACTTTTTTTAAAAACTCCTTTTCAAAAAGTCCTTTTCCCAAAAGTCCTTTTCCAAAAGTACTTTTTAACTATAATAAGCTTAGCGAAACATGCCCTTAATATTCTCCCCTTTGTAATGAATGTTAAGAGAAGGTTGTAATTTTGTCCTCCAGGTTTCTCTTGCGGCGGCGGCCACCGGCGGCACACCTTTTAGGGTTCAGGAGCGAATGGCGACTCGTTGCAAGTTTTGGCTGCCGAAGAAGAAGAGATTCTGTGCAATTCCGCCGCTCTCTAATTCCGAGTAAGCAGCTTAACAATAAATTAGCAATAAATACTCATTCATTAACCATTAACTAATCACATCTCTAATCTAATCCAGCTTCTGCGGTAATCACTCCAAAAGATCCGATGACGTCTGGATTCTATGCTCAATCGATCCATCTCAGTAAGTCTTCACTCTTTACTATCCACCATAACATGATGCTCAATTTCCCTAAGTAGATTATATATTATGTGATGGATCAGTTCTGTATTGGAGTCAAACCTTGAGTCTCACCTTAAGCGCTGCCCGTTGCTTAAACATCAGAACTCGTTGTCTCTTCAACCTTTTTATCGAAAAGGTATTAATGGAGGCGGTCAAGAAGAAGAAGAAGGTGTCAGCTCAGAGTCCAAGCGGATGGCTGTGCATTCCATGACTGCTCCTCAATTTATCAAGCTAATTGAAAAGATTAAATCTGTTCATGCTGAGATATGTAAGGATATTCTACAGTCTTACATTGATCCGGATGCGTGTAAGATTTGGATTAACCGCGCTATTGACTGGTATGCCACACAACAAAACACCTATTGATTTCCTGTGTATGTGTTGTTACTTATGATAATGTGCTTTTAGTTACAAGTCTCGAATATTATGTGTCGGTCTCGATCGAAATTAATCTAGAGAAGATGTATTAAATGACTACTGTAAATTTATGCTCAGGTTGATTAAGAATATATACAACATATACTAGTGTTTGTAAGCGATTCCCTGAGGGACGTGTATCTATTTCATGATGAATGTTATGTGATGTAGACTTCTGCTACAAGCCCTAATGCATAAGAAACTTTGTAACCACATTATTCTTTAATTGCTTTTACAGAAACTATGTACTTGATTTATGTGGTAGTCAGTGCCTGCAATATCGTAATGTTCGAACAAAAGTACCGGGGCACTTATTTGAGTGAACATGAGTTTTTACACTACCAATGAAGAAAACACACTTAAAACGGCTACTTGCCTCTTGCCACATGATAGAGATCCGTAGAGTGGATCAAGCTCCAAGATAGATAACCCTTAGAGGGGGTCAAGCTCCAAAGAACAAAAGATAAAGAAGATACTCTTTTTAACTTCAATATTCTGCTTAATTTCTTCGATGCAATACATAAGATATAAATAGACAAATACTCAAAGACTTACTACTCCACTACTCCCACTTTCTAGGAAATGCATGCAACACTAACTTAAACATGGGCTACGTGAATAACAATTGCAGTAAAATAACTGTTGTAAATTAACTACTCCGAATTCAATATATGTAGTAAATACTATGCAGTTAATGCGGTAAAATATCGGATATCGGTCAAGGACCGATATTTGAAATATAGGTTATCTCGGTGAGATATCGGTGGGATGTCGGTAATTTTAATATAATGCAGAATTTATATATATAGCAATTTAACACCAATATATCAGTGATATATCGGTTATATCAGTCAAATATCGGTGATATATCGGTTATATCGGTCAAATATCGGTGATATATCGGTTATATCGGTCAAATATCGCCGATAACATCGGTACCGATATTTGACACCGATATTTTACTAAAGGACCGATATGACCGATATAACCGATATATCACAGATATTAACTGCATAGAGTAAATAAAAGAACAATTGCAGAGATAGATGGCGCATGTGTGACGTGGCAAATCGGTGTGACTTTGCACGTATCACCACACCTAAATATATATTTGGCAAAATACCAAAGTTTAATATGCTAGTCTAACTCCGATAGAAGCCCTTATAGATTTGAGTGTGCTAACACTGAATAAATGCTATAATTTGGCAGCACCATAACTTTGATGCTACGTTAACACAGTTAAGGCATATCACAAAGCGGACACGGGATACCCACTTTTAGTGAGAAGTCTTTGGAAAAATGTTCTCTCACTTTAATTTTCTTTTAATTTGTTTCAAACTTTTCACTGGTCACTTATTAGTTGTTCTGTGCATTCCTTTCTATGAATTATTTGATCTGATGAAATATAGAAGTACAGTGCGTTTCTGTTATGGTTTTTTATTGTAGGAAATAGGAATCCATATGTTCTTTTTTATTTAATTAATCGAGTTTCAGGAAAATACCATTTCAAGAAAAGCATGTTATCCAGCAGGCATCAATTCTTGGAAACTTGGAGAAGCTTGGAGCATTGAAGTCGTCTAGTATTGGGGAACAACTTCAATGTGACACTTCATCTGCAGATTCTAGTGATTCTCCTGCAGTTGTTGAGTTTGGAGCAGGGAGGGGGTACCTGACACAAATGCTAGCGGACTGTTATGGCGTCTCAAAAGTCTTTTTGGTTGAACGGAAATCATATAAACTTAAGGTCGGTGAAGTTGGTATTCAAACATCATCTTTTTGTTACATCAATTTCTTTGTTTTCTAACTTGCATATCGAGATAACTGATAACTGTCATCTCTAACACTAAGTATCTATCTTTAGGCTGATCGAAGCTTGCGACAGAAAGAGAGCTTGATATTAGAGCGGTTGAGAATTGACAGTAAGGATTTGGTCCAAGCTTTAATTGTTATTCTTATAAAGCATTGCTTTATCTTTTCGTATTGTTATACTCTTTGAACAGAAGAGCATGCATGATATCTTGTGTATTTCAGATACATTAGTTGTGAAATGAAAACATACGATGAGATCTTTATTCACTTGCATTGAAATATTGAATGCATACGGTACCTGACAAAATATAATACAGTTAACTTTTAAGCACCTGGGTTATGAACACTAGGACTGTAGTTTATGGTATTATGTATTTGTGTATCGTCTCAAGATTAGGATTTTGATGGTTGAATACTTAACCTTTCTGGCCATTGGTTAATTACCTTTTAAAAGTCAGTCGTAGACCCGTAGTCAACATGCTATCCGTTTTAAAGAGTATAGATCTATAACATTAACGCAAGATAATGAAAATGACTAGTTTTCACAGACTCATGTCTATTATAACAGATGCTAGTGAAATGTTTAGCAGTTCTATTGATGTTGCTTGTTTATGTATGCATGGTCCATTTTCCGTATGAACTGTCATGTTGACGTAACACTTAACTTGCTAAAAACATATAATTGTTTTTTAATGTTTATATACTCTTTATTAGTAACAAAAGATGATGTTAACATTATGTGATGATAATGATTGAGACATTGAGTAACTTTGTTTAAGGAAAGAAAATATTGCTTAATATGGAACATCTTGAAGCAAAAGTAACAATCACTTTTACAAGAAAGATCAAAAGATGGTTAGTGACGTGTGGAAAAGTAGCAAACAGATGTTATTTCGGATGTAATGTATATGTTGTAGCTGAGCACTAAATTTTAATTTAATTTTCAAGTGTGAAGTATTTAATTTAAATTTATATTTCAGTTGAGGACTTAAATTTGAATGCAATCATGGCATTACAAGGAGTACCTTATTTGGCGATCGGAAAACATCTGTGTGGACCTGCGACAGGTAATGTCTCTATTTAGTTATAGTAAAATTATATCAATTGTTTTATTGGTTAATGAAGTCCCAACATCCATTTTTTAATTTTGGCAGATATGACCTTAAGATGTTGTGTTGGGGAAGGTGCAGCCAAATCATACTTGAGAGGACTTTCTATAGCAACTTGTTGCCACCATCTCTGCCAATGGAAGCATTATATCAGTAAAACCCATATCCCGACCTTTTTTTAATTGAAGTTTGTTATATGTCTCATGAAAGTAACCCTAAATGCTTGCTGGCGTGCAGATAAAGATTTTTTCTTAAATTTAGGGATTATGAAAGACGATTTCCATGCAATTACATGGTTTACCAGCTGGGCCGTAGACGCAGACCATAGTTCAGACGTTGCTGATACAAACACGTAATCATTACTTGGCTTTTTAAGATATTATGAAGTGACCGGCCTGTTACTTTATTTGAAGTGATGAATGTATTCTGTTTGTGTTTGGCAGGGAAAATGTTAAGAATATATGTGGAGATATTAATATGTCTGTTACAGAGCGGGCTGCGCTAGGGTTTATGTGCAAAGATATTATTGATGCAGGGAGGTTTATGTGGCTGAGGGAATATGGACTAGAATCCAAGCTTGTCAAATATGTTCCATCTAACATCTCGCCTGAAAACCATTTGCTCATCGCAAAGCGTTGAGGATCTTGATTTGGAATTTAGAGTTTAGGAAAACACCATGTAAGAGTTGAATATGTATTAGATTTTGATACTGATTTAAGATGAAACTTTAGTTTTTTTTTTTTTTTTTGAATGGCTGGATTTTATATTAAGACAAAATTTCCCAGCTAGAAACTGATGGAACTAGATTTTGATACTAATTTAAGATGAAACTTTAGTGACCGTTGGTTTTGGTTTTTTATTGGTTTCTCTTCCTCTTCATTCATTTATTGTAACTTGCAAGTGATAAAGGTTTATGTTTAGCTGAAACAGAAAGGATCATTAAAGTTTTGTAGAAGCTTATATAACAACTGCGGGGATAGCTCAGTTGGGAGAGCGTCAGACTGAAGATCTGAAGGTCGCGTGTTCGATCCACGCTCACCGCATTTTTTAATATTTTTATTCTTACATTTCATATAGGCCAGAAGACAAGCATAAATTTGCTTTGACGTTTATTTCGATCTATTCGTATTGGGCCGGCCCATACCTCCGAAAACAGACCGCCTCACACAAGTATTAAATAAAAAAAAAATGTTCAAGGGGAAAACACATTTCATGTTTAGGTCATGTTTTCTTATGTTAGTAAATCATCGTTCAGTATTTGGTGATATTTTTGTTTGGAAAAATCTTTTGTGTTTGTTTGTTTGTTTCTTTTTTGTCTGACTCTTTGTATAAACTTGATGATTAGAATTCTTTCAAATTGCTATGACTATCTTTTCACCTTTTTCATATTAGCTACTGGATAAAAAGACAAATGGGTTTTAGATGTTAGAAAAACAATTATTTTATAAAAAGCTAACAAATGCGTCCTATTCACCTTTTTCAAATTACCTACTAGATAAAAAACAAATGGGTTTTAGATGTTAGAAAAAAAACAATTATTTCATAAAAAGTTAACATTATTAATGCGTCCTACTTGACTTAAAATGTTTTTTTTTTTTACATTACCTACTTGAAAATATAAAAATATCCAATAATGTATAGCATGTTGGGCGTATCTTACATCTTTAAATATGTCGTTAAGGAGGTGTTTGTAACACTAAGGGGTTGTTTGTTTATCTCTTAATGGGGCTCATAATGGTTCAGACCTTTTACTGGTTCAACATTTAATGGTTCAGACCGTTTGTTTCGCGAGCAGATGTTTGAATGGTTCAGACATTTACCTCTGAATGATTAAGCATTATAGTGGGTCTGAATGGTTAAGAACTCTAATCCGAATTGGCCAGACATTTGCCTCTGAACGGTTAAGCATTATACTGGCTCTTAATGGTTCAGACCTCTTACTGGTTCAACACTTAATGGTTCAGATCTCTTACTAGTTCAACACTTAACTATTCAGAAGTTGCTAAAGGACCTAAGGTGATCACATATCCGCTTTGAACAAGTTAATAAAGAGGGTCTGACTTTCAATACTACCAAGTCAAAAACATTTAGATTAGAGAACACTATAATTGAACGTGTTTAGATGAGAGATATATCATGATGTGTGTTAATAACTGAATATAGAAAGAACATAGACAATACCAATGTTCAAAATATTACTTGTCATTCATTTTGTAACTTTTTTTAATTTCTCATCCATGTTTGTCCTTCATTTTATAACTTTTTTAAATTTCTCATCCATGTTAATTCTAGTGGTTGGTTATATTTAAAAAGAAATAAATTAATATAAAGATTGATACATATAATAAATAAAAGAACAAATAAGTAGAAATATGTCCACACCTACCAATTTAACAAATCAAACTATGTTTACAACGAACAAAACTAAAATATTGTGGTAACATCATATTAAAAACTCAAATTATTCCGGTGAAAACACATTAAAAATCATCCGAACAAGACTATTTTCACCTTCAAAACCAAAATATTTCGATGAAATGACATTCAAAATCATCTAAACAAAACTAAAATCACACTTAAAAGCAAATGTATGTTAGCTAAATCGCCTTATAAATCATCTAAACAAAACTAAAATCACTTTCAAAACACAAAATATTTGTATGCCAGCCTTAGAAAAATCCTACTTCTCCCCTAGTAAAAAAAATATATATATTTTCCGTAGACTTATATGATCTTCTAAGATATTGAGAATTAAGATCCCAAGGAAAAAATATCGGATCCTTTTAATGACAAATATAATATTTTAAGATATTTGAGATAACAAGTAAAATATGTTGACTAAAATTTAATATTGTTGGATTTTTTTATCATACATATATTATAATAACTAGACTAGATAAATAAAATCATTAGCTAATAGTTAATAGCCAAAGGGTTACTGATTTAGCTGTATTAGTGTGTGCTAAAGTGTTTATCCTTAATTAGTTCTTTTTTTTCTTTTTTTGAATGCCTGAATGATTCTAGCCTAATATTTGACATTTACATAGATTTAGGATTAAATTTAAAGAAAATGTAATTTAGCCATTTAAAATATAAAAAAAATGAAAAAGCTAATAATAGTTTTTCTTTTTAACAGCAAAACAAACTACTTTTTATTCATCAACCAAACCAAAACATAGCCAAGTAATTTAGCCATTTAAAAATATAAGAAAATGGAAAAGCTAATAATATTTTTTTAACGGCATTCATCAACCAAATCAAAACATAGCCACATCAAAGTGCTACAACAAACCGATGTTACAGCAATACATCAGCAAGCTTACACATAACAGTTATACAAAAAGGCTACGTATTGAAATTATAATTTCGCCAATCACTCCATGAGGCACCGGTCATTTTTGCTCTGTATGCAGCCCATTCGTACAAGGCCCCAGTGGCGGACCCAGGAATTTTTCCATGGGGGTGCGGAACATTTTTAAAAATTTAAGGCCGCTAAGTATATAAGTAAAAAAATCGGTTCGTATCGGGTCGGGTCGGGTAATGTAAAACAAACGAACATCAAACTAAATTTATATAATCATCAAAAACATGTCAAACCTTGTTACAAACATAATTAAAACGTCGACGCCCTACGGGTTTTCATTTTTTGAAATCTATCCAAAACATCATCTAAAACTAATTTCTTAACCAATTCTTTGTCTATATAACATAAGTTCATCGCTCCATAACATAATGTTTCAATTTTAATTTTAATTTTCAACTATTCAAGCCCTAGAAATCATAACGTAAGTTGTAATCACCCTAAAAATATATAAACAACATAATCACCTTAAAAATCATCTAAACAACCATATACAACGTCAAAACACACAAAATTTCAAACCTATTTAACAACTTTATTACCCTTTTTTCTCCTATAATATCAACCAAAATCATAAAAATAACAAAGAAACTTACCCGTGTTCAGATTCCGGTTAGATTTGGTGTCAAACGACGGTGGTATGGTGGCTGATTACGGTGGTCGTCGGCTGCTGGACTGTTGTCGCTGGGTAACAACTTTATTACCTTTTTTTCTCCTATAATTTCTAAAGGTTTTGGGCTTTAATTATTTTATTATAGTTTGAAATATTATTGGGTTTGGTTAACGGGCTAAGACTTAGTGGGCTAGCTAGTTAGGAAGTATAAGTGGGTAAAGGTATGGGTATTTGGGTTTAGTTAGTTAGATATTAAAAGTTATATAACTTAGGTAGTATTTTTTTTTTAAATAAGAGTTTACTAAAAAAAATAAAAATAAAAATATAAATATAAATTGATAACACTTTTTACCCAAGGGGTGCGGACGAAAAATTTCAAGGGTGTGGTCGAAAAATTCCAAGGGGTGCGACTGAAAAATTCCAAGGGGTGCGGACGGGATTTTCGACGAAACTTAGCACTAAATTTTTTTTTCCCCGGGGGTGCGCCCGCCCACCTTGGGCTATGCTTGGGTCCGCCCCTGCAAGGCCCCCTTTATTTCTTGCAGCAACTTGTAAACCGATTTACTCGTACCATGAAACACTTTGTTGTTCCGGTGTTGCCATAGGGACCAAAAGGTTAGTCAGCAAACACCAATTATCAACTTTTTCTTCCTTCCAACTAGCCTCGGCCCGTTAACTTTTTGAAGCAGGTCTACAACTGAGTCTTTCCTGCATCCTCCCGGGACCTTGAGCCTTACGAACACCTGCTGCCAGATTGTGTCCGCCATCATACAATGGAGTAGAACGTGTTCCGTTGTTTCATCCCTAGCCCCACACATCAATGGTTGGTAGCTCATTAGCAAAGGTAAAACCTTAACACCTAAGACCACCCGTAATGGTTAATGTCGGGCATTTCTGCCACATCAGCATTGACACACCACAACCGATGGCGGAAACATCAGAGTGAGACGAAAGCAAGATTGCAAGAGACTTCATAACACTAATTGTGACAATATTTAGATAACTCAAATTTCATTGATACTAAAATGATACTACATTGTTTCGAAAGGAAAAGTACAACAAGTTGCAAATAATGAACGACATGAAACAAAATACATAAATTCAAAATCTAGGTGTGTTTCTAGTCCACCCTAAATATATTTCTTCAATCATCATCATCTAGTTTCTTGCAACATGTATTAAAGTAATGATCAACAAAAATTTGGCGAGTATACAAGTTTAATTACATAGCATAATAGTGATTTAAAAGTTGACTCATATCCAACATGGTAAATTGCATACATTGTCACTATCATACTAACATGTGTTAACTATATGTCAAACCAAAGTGTACCACGATCGTGCATACCATTGTCGCTGAAACGACAAGGTTGTAAAATAGTTTACTTGACAATACCACAAGAGTACGGGCGGTGCATTAATCCTATAGCGCTATAATTGTTAAGGTAGACTAGCAAAGTTAATGAGCATATAGGCACAAGTATACATAGCATGCGATAACAAGAATAATACAAGTATCATGTTTTAACAGATAGAGTGTGATTATAACCAGTTTAAACGTCGTTCGTGTTTTGTATAAATTTCCATGTTGCACCCAAAGTGAATAAAACGGAAAATGGGATCGAGTATACTCACGATTTTACGTATAAATCCCGCGTACGTGAGTGATGCGTTAAGAATCGGGAACACCGAAGTTACCCTACATTGGGGAAACAGAGGTGTGTAAGTATTCGGATTTGGTAGAGAGTTCGGATTCGGAATTTAAGTATACGGTATTAGTACACACAAATATATCTTGTCTAAATACCCGTTTTGACACTAAGATTTTATGTGATTTCATGGGTTATTTTCCCATTAGAATCAAAACCGAGGAGTTAAAGATAAAGTAACCTATGTTCATGACATATAACCATACTCCGGTTAACATCAAGAATTTGGCTAGTATATATTTTATATTATATATAATATAAGTCCATCTTGTATAATCATATAAGTCATGTAATATCAAGTATGGAGGTAGGGTGATTAACATCCATTAAACCTCATTGTATGAATTCACCAAAGCACAAGGTTTATCAACATAGAAATAAACCTGGTTGGTCATGAATAACAAAAATGTAAACTAACTAGTTCATCAAGTAGCCAAGTAAGGACAACCCGGGTGTTTCATACCCATCATGGAAAATGTTGGAGATGCGGCGAGGTTATGTTACTTTAGGTCTAGGAAACTACTTGGAATAATATGATAAAACATCAAGTGAGGTGGTGGAACAAGTTTGGAAAGCCAAGTCTTCCATGGTTCACACCTTTACCAAAACACAAGTCTTGCCATATGAACTATGGTAGACTTGGATGGTCCCAACACTTGTAGGTTGTATAAACCTTGTCAAAACAAAAAGTTTAGAGGTTCTTGGACCTTAAACTTGATGGAGAACAACCACACACAAGCCCCATAATCATGGCTTTGATTGAGGATAAGGTGGGCACAAGTTATTCACAAGAAATGAACGAAAATATGAACATCTATTAAAGTTTAGTGAAAGCAGAAAATTAAACCCACTTTGGACACCAAAATCGGAGTTGTACCACCTTGTTACACCTTAGTGAACATTGGGTAACAAACCTTGATGTTGTCCAAGTGTTTTGAAGCAAGAAAACTCAAAGAATAAGTAGTAGAAGTGAGTTAGAACTCACTTTGAACTCCAAAGGTATTCTGCCCAGAAATCAGAATTTTTGGATGATTTTGAAGTGTTTTGAGAGTGATTAAGTGTTTGGAAAGTGTTTAGGAGGGCATGGAGGCTCCTATTTATAATGTGGTTGATTAGGTTTAGAGTTAAATTTGTTAGGAGGTGACTGGAGGTGAAAAAGGTGACCAAAATGGACCAACCCGCGAGTTGGCAGTGTTCTGCTGCGGATCAACCTCCCTGGCGCATCGATGGAGGATCCAGGGATTCTCCCGCATGGCGCTAGGGAGTACTTTCTGAAACTTTTTATTTTTGGCCCCTGAACTTTGTAATTAGGCTATTTTATGCTAAAAATTCATGTTTTGGCTTGTTTTGAGCATGAAATGTGTTTGTAAGTGTCGTGTGAGTATCGTGCAACGCATAAGTATCGGTTTGTAAGTAAATGTGTACCCAAAGTTTAATTGTGTATAAGATAAGTATAACAAGTATAAGTATATAAGTGAATTTTCATTACGATCGAAGTCTCGGATTACAAGTATAGAAAAGAATTACGAATACAATACAGTTTCAAGTTTCCAAAAATAGAAATATGAATTACCCTTTCTAAATAAGGAAAGTACAAAATGCAAAGCGTTACAAGCATAATAATACTCCTTCAAAAAATGTAACGGTTAACTCCCTTTAATACCTTTTCAATCATTACTTTCCATTTCCCCCCTCATTTGGTATTAGGTCATGCGTAATGGGCATTATAGGGGTGTGAAAGGGTTTCATAGCTCCCCCAACAACACCCCTTGGAAATTAAAGGGGCATGAAGAGAAATGGATATTTCTAATATAATGCCCAATGGAGAGAAAACAAAACGGAAAGTAATGATTGTAAGTGCATTAAAGGTTGTTAAAAATTATACATTTTTTAAAGAACCGTTATAATGCTAATGTAAAATGCCCTTAGGGGACATTAACCATTACAGATGATCTTATATAGGGATGACAAAAAATACCCGAGCCCGGCGGGTTTAACCGAAACCCGAAGTATTTGGGACAGGTATACCCGATGCCCGATGAGTATTGGGCCAGGTATGTGATTGGTAAAAAAATATTTCGCGGGTATGGGACGGGTATGGGATTAGATTATGCTCGACAAGATTACCCGAAACTATATACCTGTTTTACAACAACCCTCCTAAATATATTCCAAAATCCTTAAAATACTTCTACATGTCCTAAAATACACCCTGTATATGAAAAACGACCCGATATACCTTTAATTTAACAAAAATTAAATAAAACAAATTTTATCGGCCGCTCGCGGGGCGCGACAAAGGCAAGGAAGCCTGTAGCGGGGCGCGACAAGCTAGACACCAGGCCGCACCTGGTGCTGCCACGTGTCGCGTTGCGTGTTGAGGCTAGTGGTCGATTCAGCAAAGCTAGGGCCTACCCTAGAAGGCCTCGCGGGGTGCGAGAAGGCCATGATCAGGCCCTATAAATTGAGAAGTTCGACGTTCATTTCAACCCGTTCAACTCACAATTCTCTCTCTAAATTCTCTAATAGCTAAAGTAATTTTCGGGAATAATACCCACTAAAAAGCGAAGCTCTGCCTCATTGTAAGTATTATAACCCCCGGTTACGTATTAGTTACTCTGCCCGATTGATCTAGTGCTCCGTAACGCATGTCGAGGCTCTGCCTGACTCAGTCGTTGGAGTTCTGTCTCGGGAGGGGGGTATAGCTAGTGTAAATTGGGTTATTTTACTAACACGTGTGCATTGTTTAATTTAATAGATTATAACCAGGAAGTCACCAGCAATAGTGATATCTAAAACAACAATGTGAGTACATTCATTTTTGTAAACCTTTTTATACAAACCTCAATTGTTTTAAAGTGAAATTTAACAGTGATTGAGTATTTGTAATTCTACAATTACTGTCGGTATGTTGGGGTTTTGTATACATTACTTGTTACTAATACTGAGAATAGTAACATGACCACAAGTCAGGATTGACAGTACTGTGGGTGGTAATTTGATAGATGTAAACAAATGTAATTGCGGATGCTCTCAATACTGTAAAGTGATAAAAATGTTTTGATTAAATTGGGATGCACTCACCAGTATTTCCCACTGAAAAAATGTTTTTAAACGCGTTTCAGGTAACAAAATGTGAAAGCCAAATAGAAGCCAGTTGGAGAGCACTGAAGGCTTGGAAAAGTGGCTATAAAAGTTACCTAAACAAGAAAGACGTTTTATTTGAATAAAATAGGGTTTATCCTTATAAACATATTATGAATGGAAACTTGGGTTTTACCCATGTGTTTATTATTTATAAAAATGAGGTGTTTTACTCTGATAAAGTATTTCCTAACTACGGTCCTGATGAAAATTACCGCTGCCAAATTTAATAAACACCGATACCACCAGCTCTGCGTGCTCGCGGCCGCCCGCCTCCCGAGGCAGGGGTCGGGGGTTGCGACAGAAGGTGGTATTAGAGCTACAACCACTGATTTGAGCCACAGAAGTGTTTTACTGACATCAAAATTTGTCAATTCTGTTAGGAAATAATCTATGTGCTATGTGCATACATGTATATTATTGTTTTGTGTTATTTGACAATTTGTTAGTTTACAGTATGAGTGATCAAGGTCTGTCTGACGCCTATCGTCACCTATATAGTTCTCCCAAAAGTGAAGGAACTTCCTCACAACATACTCCTTCGGGGTATTCTGCTGATACAGAAGAGGGAATCTTCATATTTAAGGCACAACCCGAAGAACCATTCCCTACGAAAAAGAGAGGATGGTTCAGTCGGGGAGCACATGAGTGTAGGAAACGAATGAGAAAGTTGCAGCAACAAAGGGCTTTAGCAGCAGCTAACAGAGAAGTCAATGCCCAGACACAAGACTTAGTTAATAGATGTTTGGCCAACTTCCATATATTAGCCACCACTGTAGCCGACCCAAACGTTGACCAAATCATTACACCACAGCCATTGCCACTGATTCCAACTCAGCCAATGGAAATAGAGCCTAACCTAGGAAACGAGTTTCCCATACCAGCTTTTAACCCTGATGAGATACCTTGAGTCCCAGCACCCAATCCTCTAGCATATGATCCGTGGAATGATGACCATAGGGATTACCAGGAACTCTACCCATAGGAAGACCCAATTCCAAACCCCATAGCCCAGTACACCAACCTTAACCCATTAGACCCGTATTGGAATGCCGACCCATATATTCAGGAAATCTTAAACAATCCGTATCCATATGGAGAACCTTTACCTATGTACCCTGACCCAGTACCCGCAGCACGACCACCCATGAGTGACGAGAACGTGCAGGAACCCCGCCTGTATGGTGAGGAGTTGATAGATGAAGGGGAGAGGATGAAAGAGATAGGAGAAAAGCTCGTGTGGAAATACGACGAACGGGAGATGCAGTTTAATCCATAGTAATATATATATATATATATATAAATGCGTGTAGTTTGAAAAAAAAACCAACTAAAATAGATAGCCTAATATCTATTGACGCATAACTAATAGTGTGTTTACATTTCAGTCTTAGATTGTAAGATATACATGTATATATATATATGAAAAAGAGTAAATGTCGCAATGCTCGACAATTTTAATTAATCTGTTTGTTTGGTTGTTTGCATTAAATCTTATTCTGTGATATTAATACCTGATAATTGTTTGTAAATCCAGATAGACAATGAAGAAAACCAGGAAAACCAGAATAATGATAACCAAATAAATAACAGTGCCATCCAACACATAGTAGCACAAGAAATTAGAGATGTTATGCCTTATATTATTAAGACTGTTAAAGAAGCAGAAAATAATAAAAGTGGAAGTAAACGAACCCCTAGTGAACCAAGTCACAGCGTGAATAATGGACCGATATTCCAACTACCAATTCCAAAAATAAGAAGAACCATGTCTTATGGTTGTTCTTACAAAGAATTCTGGTCTTGCAAACCAATAGAATTCTCAGGCAATGAAGGAGCCATTGCAGCTCTACGTTGGATAGAAAAGACATAAGCTGTCTTAAAAATAAGCAAATTTGCAGATGAAGATAAGATTATGTTTGCTTCTAATCTTTTTTAAGAATGTAGCCTTAGAATGGTGGAATACTATTCTCCAGTCTAAAGGAAGTGAAAAAACTTATAATATGGAATGGACTGACTTTAAGGAAATGGTCGAAAGGAAATTTTGTCCTCCCAATGAAAAAGAACAAATTGCTAATAAGTTCTTAAATCTTAGGATGACTGGAATAGACTGCAAGGGTACCATGTTCTTTGAATATGCTAGAATAGTGCCAACCTTAGCTTCACCAGAACCCGTATTAATTTCCCGTTACCTTTGGGGATTAATTAGTGAGATCAGACACGTAGTCAAGGCAGCTAGGCCACAAACCATAGAAGAAGCTGTAGAATTAGCCAATACCTTGACTGATGAATTAGTACGTACGCAAGAAGAGAATCAGAGAAAGAACCTAGCTCAGAAACTTACCCAAGAATTTTGTTATGGAAATAACTATCGTGGGAAAAGTATAGGTTCTACCTCTGCACCTTACTGTAAGTCCTGCAAGAAAAAGCATTCATGAAAATGCTCGATATACTGTGGCTTCTACAAAAGATCCGGACACAAGGAAGAATACTGTAGGAAGAAACCTAGTAATGGGATATGCTTCAACTGTGGAGAAAAAGGGCATATCAAGCCGAATTGTCCGAAACTAGCTCCAGCCATGAACAACAAGACTACCAAGAACGCTAGAGCATTTGTTCTGACAGCTGAAGAAGCCAAGATGATTCCGGATGTGATTTCCGGTACGTTTTTAGTTAATGATATTTTTGCTAAAGTATTATTTGACTCTGGTGCAAACCAAAGTTTTATTAATACTTCATTTTGCAAAATTCTCAATCAACCATTAACTAAACTTCAACAAGAATGCCTGGTTGAAACAGCAAATGGAGAATCCATTAAGATTTCTGAAATCTTGCAGGGAGCAAGAATAGAAATTTTAAATCATGATTTTATTGCTAACCTGTACCCAATGAATCTGGTTGGATTTGATATAGTACTAGGAATGGATTGGTTGGTAGCCAATCATGCCAATATTCTATGTGATCAAAAGTCTGTACAAGTAAATTCACCAAAGGGTGAAAATATCGCAATTAAAGGAGATAAGCCAACTAGGTCTACGAAATTCATCTCTGTGATGAAAACAGGAAGCTATGCAAGGAAAGGATCACTAGTGTATATGATTTCCATAATCATTAACACTAAAGGAAAAGAATTAAAAGATATTCCCATAGTATCTAGATTCTCAGATGTTTTTCCATAAGTATTACCTGGATTACCACCAGATAGAGAGGTTGAATTCAGAATTCACCTATTTCCAGGAACAGCCCCGATTGCCAAAGCACCTTACCGTTTAGCACCAGTAGAGATGCAGGAACTGAAGAACCAATTGGACGAACTTCTGGAGAAAGGTTTCATACAGCCTAGTTCATCGCCATGAGGAGCACCAATCTTGTTTGTCAAGAAGGACGGATCGATGTGTATGTGCATTAATTACCACGAATTAAACAAGGTTACGATTAAAAATCGGTACCCATTACCGAGAATCGATGATCTGTTCGATCAACTGCAAGGAGCTCGATTCTTTTCTAAGATCGATTTACGCTCAGGATATCATCAACTGAAAGTACAGTAAGAGGACATTCCTAAGACTGCTTTCAGAACGAGGTATGGTCATCATGAATTTACAGTCATGCCATTTGGTCTAACTAATGCCCCAGCCGCATTTATGGACATGATGAACAGAATATGTAAACCATATCTGGATAAATTCATAATTGTCTTTATAGATGATATTCTTATTTACTGTAAGAGTAAAGAGGATCATGAAGATCATCTGCATACGCTTTTAAATTTGCTGAGAAAAGAAAAGTTTTATGCTAAATTTTCAAAATGTGAATTTTGGTTACAAGAAGTGCAATTCCTTGGATACCTAGTTAATCATGAAGGAATTCATGTGGATCCCACAAAGATTGAGGCGATCACTAAGTGGAAAGTCCCTGAATCACCAACGGAGGTGAGAAGTTTTCTTGGACTAGTAGGTTATTATAGACATTTTATTCAAGATTTTTCTAGAATAGCCATTCCCTTAACGAAATTGACCTGCAAATCAATTAAGTTTGAATAGGGACCAAAACAGGAGGAAGCTTTTAAGATTTTGAAGCAAAAGTTAACCAATGCACCCATACTAGCATTACCGGAAGAAACTGAAGACTTAGTAGTCTATTGTGATGCTTCTAAGTTAGGTTATGGATGTGTGTTGATGCAACGTCAAAAGGTTATAGCCTATGCCTCTAGACAACTTAAGAATCATGAAGAGAATTATACGACCCATGATCTATAGTTAGGAGCTATAATTTTTGCCCTTAAGATTTGGAGACACTATTTATATGGAAATAAATTTGTAGTCTTCACAGATCATAAGAGTTTAATGTACATTTTTAGGCAAAAAGAGTTAAATATGAAACAGAGACGCTGGATGGAGATTCTTAGTGATTATGATTGTGTTATCCAGTATCATGCAGGAAAGGCTAATGTAGTAGTTGATGCTTTAAGTCGAAAGTATCATGAAAAGCCAAGACAAGTATGTTCTCTTAAATTAAATCTGCAGATATATTTAAATGAGCACATTAGAGAAATACAGGAATCAGTAATCAAGGACGATACTGAAAAATTAAAAGGAATGATTAAGGAATTAGAACAAGTAACAGATGGAATTTGGAGATTCCATATGAAAAGAATTTGGATACCCAAACAAGGAAACCCACGCCACCGAATTTTAGAAGAAGCCCATAAGTCTAAGTATACGATACATCCCGGTAGTGATAAGATGTATCAAGACTTAAGAAAGAATTTCTGGTGGATATGAATGAAAAAGGATATAGCAGCCTATGTTGCTAAGTGTCTAACCTGTTCACAGGTTAAAGCTGAACATCAGAAACCCTCAGGTTTACTGCAGCAATTGGAAATGCCTATATGGAAATGGAAATTGATAACAATGGACTTTGTTACTAAATTACCCAAGACACGAAAAGGTAATGATACAATCTGGGTGATTGTAGACAGATTAACCAAGTCTTCTCATTTCTTACCGATGAAGGAAACTTTCAGTATGGAACAGTTAGCCAAGTTATATGTAAATAAAATAGTTTCATTACATGGAATTCCTTTGTCTATTGTTTCTGATAAAGATAGCCGTTTTACTTCTCATTTTTGAACTAGTTTCCAAAAAGCAATGGGAACCAAGTTAAAACTAAGCACAACTTATCATCCTCAAACGGACGGACAAAGCGAAAGGACAATCCAAACAATGGAGGATATGCTTAGAGCTTGTGTAATTGATTTCGGAGGAAATTGGGACGATCATTTACCATTAATAGAATTTTCCTACAATAACAGCTATCATACCAGTATCAATGCTGCACCATTTGAAGCACTTTATGGACGGAAGTGCCTAACTACAGTCTGCTGGGCAGAAATTGGAGAGAAGCAATTATCTGGACCAGAAATAGTACAAGAAACAACAGACAAGATTATTCAAGTCAAGGAAAGACTCAAAACCGCACGCGATCGTCAGAAGAGTTATGCTGATAACAGACGAAAACCGTTGGAATTTCAGGTAGGAGACAAGGTATTATTAAAAGTATCTCCATGGAAAGGAGTGGTCAGATAATCAGATTCATCAAGAGGGGAAAGCTAAGCCCCAGGTATGTTGGACCATTTGAGATTATTAAAAGAATAGGACCAGTAGCTTACCAGCTACAACTGCCAGAGGAAATGGCAGGAATACATGATGTGTTTCATGTACGTAATCTCAAGAAATGCTTAACAGATGAATCATTAGTGGTACCTCTTAAGGACATATAGGTAAATGAGAAACTTAAGTTTGTAGAGAAACCGCTACAGATCGAAGATAGAAAGATCAAGAATCTCAAGCACAAGAGATTAGTTCTGGTCAAAGTGAAACGGGATTCCAAGAGAGGACCAGAGTACACATGGGTGCTTGAAGCCGAGATGCAAAGAAAATATC